>JAJIYU010001892.1:0-33733 GCA_030144865.1 Tinospora cordifolia
ATTTATTTACTTTAGTCTCATGTTCTGAAATTTATTTTATGATTCTAGAATATGTGATTTAACAAAGATGATGGTGATAATAACCACGTACCATCATAGCACACATGTGGGATGCTATGGATGTTCTTTTCATATGGTTAGTCCATATGGTTTTTACCTAAGTGCTTGGTTGGTTGGTAAGCTCCCTTGAAGTCCAAAAGTCCAATGAAATTGGCTATGTGATGCCACATTTCACTCTAAGAAGGCACTTAGTAAAGAACATCAAGGGCTTCAAAAACTCTTTTGGTCTAAATCACAACTTTAAACAAATGGTTGTTTGACACGCCTAATGTATGCAAGTGTTTGAATTATGGATGTGCTATTGTTTTGAGTTTGAAAAATGGTTGTTTGAGAAAGATCCACTGAGCTAGGTGTTCACCCCTTCCTCTTTTATTTTTTAGGAAATTAAATTATGAAGGCTATGGAAATTAAATAGTTTTTGATTTAGCAAGTTTCTATTTTCTTAAAAGTTTCCTTTCAATGTAAGGGTATGTTGCCCAATTTTGAATAAGATTTCCGCTGAAAGTTAGTGTTTCTATTTTGAGATTATTGATCAACAATGTAATAGTTGACAAAGTTATGTACTTTCTTTTATTAATAAAGAAGTTGAATTTTTCTTTACCTTTAATTGCCTTGATTTTATTAAATGTGAATTTGTACTATTTAATTTATTCTAAGGCATGTGGTATTGAAAAAAGAAAGTCAAGTGTGTGTCGCTTGTAAAGTAACACTGGCCCGACCCGCCAATTGGTTAAGTCCACCGTCAAAATAATGGTGGTTTTCCAAAACTTAAGGAATGTTGGGGTTGGGGTGTTACATGTAAGTACTTGCTCCAATTCCCCTTGAAGTCTAAAATGCAAGATCTCAACATATCTTCCAAAATCTGGATAACTCTCTCAGACTGACCATCCGTTTGAGGGTGAAATGTCGTACTCATGGTGAGTTTAGTATCCATTTCCTTCTGTAGACTCTGCCAAAACTGCGAAGTAAAGTGAGTGTCTCTATTAGACACGATAGTCTTGGGTACACCATGAAGCTTCACGATTTCTTTTACATAGATTTCTCACAACTTACTGACTTGGTCTGTGGATCTTATTAGCAAGAAGTAAGCCACTTTGGTGAGACGATCCACTATAACTCAAATGGTATCTTCTCTTCTTTTGTTTCTGGGTAAACCACTAACGAAGTTCATGACAATATTATCCCACTTCCATTGAGGGATTGGGAGTGGTTGTAATGTTCCAGAGGGTTTCCGGTGTTTTGCTTTCACTTGTTGACATGTTAAACACTTAGAGACGTATTTGGCTATGTCCCTTTTCATTCCTCTCTACCAGTAGGTTTTTCTTAGGTTCTAGTACATCTTATCCCCACCAGGGTGCATGGTATACTTAGTTTGATGGGCTTCATCAAGTATGACTTGCTTACTTTGTCCTTGCTGAGGTACACAAATCCTTTCTATGAGCTTTAGGATATTTTCAGCGTCTAACCTAAAGTTAGCATGTTTTCCTTGTGTAACTCCTTCAATTAGTTGAGTGAGCCACTACTCTTGCCTCTGTTCATCTCTGATCTGATGCAACAGGTCCGGTTAGCAAGACATATTGTAAAGGTAGGCTTCCTTTTCATTAAGGGTCACTCCCAGCCTAAAATCCTCGATCAATTGGTACATCTAACCCTTCTCCTTGTTTTGTTAGTTTAACTTCCTACTCAAGGCATCGGCCACCACATTAGCCTTCCCTGCTGGATGGTAGTTTAATTGAAAATCATAATCCTTAAGAAACTCCATTCACCTTCGTTGCTTGAGATTCAGTTCTTTCTAAATGTAAATGTATTCCAAACTCTTGTGATTAGAGAATAGATCAAATTTCTCACTGTAAAGATAATGTCTCCAAATTTTCAAAGAAAACACTATGGCTGCTAGCTCTAGGTCGTGATTAGGGTAATTTCTTTCATGGACCTTCAGTTGTCTTGAGGCAAAAGCGATGGCTTGCTTTTCTTGCATTAAGACTGCACCCAATTTACTCAATGAGGCATCAATATACAGTGTGTAAGTAACACCAGGAGTTGGAGTGACTAGAACAGGAGCCGTAGTCAATCTTGTCTTCAGTTCTTGGAATGATCGTTCACATTTCTCATCCCACTGGAACTTAACTCCTTTTCTGGTCAACTTAGTCATAGGTTCTGCCAACTTGGAAAAGTCCTTAATGAACCTTCTGTAGTAGCTTGCAAAGCCCAAGAAACTTTTGATTTCTGTTACTGCCTTGGGTTGCTTCTAGCTCATGAGGGCTTGTACCTTTTTTGAGTTTACAGCAATACCTTTTGCTAATACAATGTAGCCTAGGAACTTTACAGTTTCCATCCAAAACTCACACTTACTGAATTTAGCATATAGTTGGTTTCTTCAGAGGGTTTCTAGCACGATCCTCAAGTGTTCTAAGTGCTCAGCTTCTGACTCAGAGTAGATTAGGATATCATCCACGAATACTACTACAAAATGGTCAAGGTATTGTCCAAACACTCGGTTCATCAAATCCATGAAGGTTGCAGGGGCATTGGTTAAACCAAAGGGCGTCACAGTGAACTCGAAGTGTCCATATCTTGTTCTAATGGTCGTCTTGTGAATGTCAGATTCTCGAATCCTCAGCTGATGATATCCTGACCTAAGATCAATTTTAGAGAAATGAGTGGCTCTTCGTAATTGATCAAATAGGTTGTCAATCCTTGGTAAAGGATATTTATTCTTTATTGTAGCTTGATTGAACTTCCGGTAGTTGACAAACACTCACAAGGAACCATCCTTTTTTTCATGAATAGTACTGGGGCTCCCTAGGGTGATTAACTTGGCCTGATGAAACCTTTCTCCCTGAGCTCGTCCAGTTGAGTTTTCAGCTCAATTAGTTATACTGGCACCATTCTATAAGGAGGTATGGCTATAGGGTTGGTTCCAGAAGAAGTTCAATCTTGAACTCTACCTCTCTAGTTGGTGGTAGTCCAGGTAAGTAATTTGGGAACACATCCTCGTACTTACTGACTACAGCTAGGTCATGATATTCTTCAAGTCAATAAGTTCTTCTTCAGAGAGTTCCTCGAACTCATCCTCTGCTTCAAACAATTCAGCAAGGCTAGGGTTGGACTCCTTGGTAGTCTCCGCATATCCCCATTGATTTTAAAGATTTCCCCAGAAGGTAATGTTATGGTTACCTATCTCTTAGGACAGTTTATCCGGGCCTGGTACAAGTCTAACCAATCCATCCCCAAGATTACATCATGGCCATAGAAAAATAGGGTATATAGGTCATCCCCAAACCTAAGGTCGCAACTACACATCTTTTTTGAAGCCACAATGGTCCCTATTAGTGTGGACACATTCAAAATCACAGGCATTGTTTTTGTCACAAGTTGTAATCTATCAGCTAGTTTTTCAGAGAAAAAGATTTTGAGGCACTTGAGTTAAACAACAGTCTCACAACAACATTAAACAATAGGAACGTACCTTCTACTACAGGGGCCTGGTCTTCCTGAGTCTCAACCGCGAACATTCTGGCCTTGTTCTGACCACGACCCTGGTTTTGCCCTTGATTGGCATCCTGATTCTATCTGGCTTGAGGACGCCCATTTTGACTTCCCTCCTGAGTATTATATTGTTGTTACTAGGAAACCTAAGTTGGTGCAATTGGGCAATTTTTCTCCAAATGACCCTTCTGCTTGCATACAAAACACAATCCCAACCTCTTAGCTTCTCCCCTTGACTCGTCTTTGTTCTACCCCTATTTCTGTGGAGCCTTACCACTTTTGTTTTTCTTATGGGTTCCTTGTTGTTCCTTTCCATTTTCGTTCCACTTATTCTTTCCTCTCAACCTTTGTTCCAAGTTGAGCTCTTATTCCAGCATTACAGCTCGTTTTATAGCTTCTTTGTAGGTTCAGAGGCCTAATGTCATGATAACTTTTTGGATCTTGATCTTGAGACCCTGTGCAAATCTGTTGGCTTTCATCCTCTCTTCCCGGATTAGTTCTTTAAAAAATTTGGCTAGTTTAGTAAACTTTCTTTCGTATTCAGTTACTGTGAGATCCTTTTGGTTGAGTTTCACGAAGTCTTCTTGCAGCTTTCTGAGAGTTGCCTCTAGGAAGAACTTGTCGTAATTTTTTTCTCTGAACTCTCCCCAGGTCATGGTCTCAACGTCAGTGTTGGGATCCATTTGCATTGTCTTCCACCATCCACGATCTGGTCCTTTGAAATGGTGTGTGGCTAGTGCTACTTGTCTTAAACCCATTACCTTCAGCACATTTAGTAACTCCTCCATCTCTTGGTACAAATGATCAGAAGAGATGCAGTCAGTAGTTCCATCGAATAAGGGAGGTCGAAGCTTTTGCAAATCTAGTAGCATCTTCTTCTATTTTTCATCTTTAAGGTCCTCTAGACTCCTTTGACGTTCATGGGGTACTAGTGCTGGGACTTGGACTAGAATAGGTTCAGGTGCTTGAGGTTGAAGAACCACCTGAGGGATTATCTGTGGAAGTGTCCTTCACAGTTGATCTAGTACCCTCTGCGACATTTCATTCATCATGGCTTCCATGCGTACCTCCATTCGTGCCTCCATCCGTGCCTCCATCTGTGCCTCCATCCCAGCAGGCAGTTCTTGCTTTTATTGTACAGTCTCCTCAAAGGTGGTGGATCGAGTTACGTACCTCCTAACTCTAGCCATTTACTTGTAAATTGAGCAGAGTGTCAGTATGTGTCAAATATACGTATTATCATGGCTCTAGATTCATGTTTCTATGTTCTCGATTTGTTCAGTGGCTTAAAGTCTTTCTTTTAGGTTCTTTTCATGCGTATTAGGTACAGGATTTGGTTTTAAAGCAAATAAACATTATAGCATGCATATCATACAATCAAGCTAGCACAACAAGGTTCCAAGCTTTCACCTAAGCTTTTAGGTTCAAGTGTCCAATACCACTCTACCCCTTCCACTTAGGCTTTCACTCAGAACAGAGCCGCACCCAAAAAATTTCACAAATTGCTCGATAACTAAGGTTTTCGAGCCCACTATACTCAACCTTCCCATACCAGCGAGCATAGAGAAACTCATTCTGCCAGAGTTACCAATCATTCACCACACATGGTCCATCATTCTCTGAGTCAAGGCTTCCTCCATAACCCCAATTTGCTATGCATCCCATACTACACAGAAATCAAAAATTATAGAAGCTTCCCGGTCTCGTGTCTTGATCAAAAAAATTTTTGTTTTCACACAAGTTTTAGTCTCTAGCCTATGTCCTAGAGTTTATGCTTTTGATCCACTGTGCCACCCATGGCGACACCCGTTTCTACTTAAGGTCTTTTCTTTGGACCTGGGGTTCGATTTTAGTTGACTTACAACCTCTGTCTAGTCAAGATACCACCTTTGGCATCTTTTTCGACTTCTAATCAATTCCTTGCCCAAATTTCCAACCTTCTTATTTTCTTTAATAGAAAGTAACGGTGTTCTTCAACTCAGACCACTCATGTGAACTGGTGGGACAACCTCCAGATCGGACGGCGAGACTAAAATCTACTTAGCAACCGTACTTTTTAGGGTCAAATAACCCACCTACCTCCCTTTCAATGTTTAACTTTATTCGAGACAAAGCTTACCCACTATCAACTCAACTTGTAGTCTTTGTATCCAAATAAATATTTCAAAACATATATTTCCTTTTTTGAAAATAGTTTCTAAAACGTTATTCAATTTCAAAAATAGAAGGTAGGGCATTCTAAATTCAATTCAATTCAAGGTGAAACCCTAAGTTTAAGTTTCTAATTCTAGTCAAATAACCACTGATTGATTTTTTAATTCTAGCCCAGTGTTTCTAATAACCGGGCTCTGATACCACACTTGGTATCAGAGGAAACTTTCTATTCTTGGCCCAGCAACTAATGCCGAGGCTCTGATACCACGCTTGGTATCAGAGGAAACTTTCTATTCTTGGCCCAACAACTAATGCTTAGGCTCTGATACCATGCTTATATCAGAGGAAACTTTTAGTTCTTGGCCCAACAACTAATGCCTAAGCTCTAATACCATGCTTGTAACACCCCAACCCCCGTATCTTTAAGCATTGGACATAACCACCATTCTCTTGACAGTGGACTTGACCAACTAGTGGGTCGGGCCAGTGTTACTTTACAAGTGACATACACTTGTTTTTGTCTTTTTCAATATCTCATGCCTTTGTATAAAAATTCAAGAATACAAAATTTTCACTTTAATAAAATCAAGGCAAATTAAAAGAAATAAAGAAATTTGAACTATTTTATTCATAATAGAAAAAATTGAAAGTACAAAACTTTTCAAAAAACTAATTATTATAGCAAAAAACTTCAAAATAGTTTTCAGTAGAAAAGATTTAAACTTTGGGCAACATGCCTTTAAAAATTCTAAAAATAATAAGGTAGAAACTTTCTAAGAACTATCTATGTTCAACTGCTTCATAGGTTTCATGTTCCTAGAAAAATAAGAAAGGAAGGAGTGAGCACATAGCCCAATGGATCCTTTTCAAACAACCATCTTTCATATTCAAACTCATAACACAATCATAATTCAAACACTTGCAATCATTAGGCGTTTCAAACAACAATTTGTTCAAGTCAAGTCTCAGACCAAAAGGATCTTTAATCCCTTGATGCTCTTAACTAAGTAAATGGGACCCACTCAGCATCAACCTTTCGTGGCACGTGTCGACATCAACCTATTACACGTGGTGACTGACAAGGTACTGTAGTACATGACCCTCAAGTACTTAGGTCTGAAAACCATATGACCTAACTCATATGAAAAGAACATCTATAGCGTCGCCTTGATCACTATGATGGTACGTGGTTGTTATCACCATCATCTCAGAGCTTAACTCTCATATCATGATCTCATAAAATAAATTTCAGAATATGAAATCAAACTAAAATTCAGAATATACACAATCAATTCATAAAATGCTCATAAAACATGCATCATACTTTAATTTGAAAGCCTAAGGATGATACTAACATGGCATGGATGATATAATAGCTTAAACATGAATCAAAATTGAAAAATTGAAATAAACTTTTAAAATTCTGAAACTAAAATTGAAAATCTTTGATTTCAGTGAAAAACACACAAACAATGAGTATGCCATAAATTTAAATAAGAACAGAAGAGTGTTCTAAAAATCATTTCCACCTTATGATGCTTTCTTCAGAAATTTCTTTAGCAATTCTCCCACGTACTACTGTCAATGAAGATCACCCAAAATAATTCCCCAACCCAAGAGAAAAACTTCTCATACACAAGAGATAGGAAAGAAGGGTGAGAAGAGGTACCAAGAAGAGGGCTTAGAGAAAATAAGAGGAAATTTCAACTCTTATTTTTTGGAATGAGGGAAGTGAGAGCCTAGGGGGATTTATATAGATTTTCAAAGGGGGAAAAATAAAAATTTTTGAGTTTTTCTTAGAGTAAAACACCTAAATTCTTTAGAATTTCGTATTTCCTAATTATAAGAGGAAAATAAGTATTTTTAGATTTTTTTTTAGAATTTAAAAATCAATTTTTGGTATTTATCTCAATTTTTTTGATAATTTTCGGCAAATTTTCCATCGATTTTCACATTTTTTTTCAGTATTTTACAAATTGGCTAATATCTCAGTGCATTGGATCGTCCATGAGACACGCACACAAATCAAATCGGAGGGTCGAGATTGGCGTGCGTGGAGTTGCATCGTGCGACTTTGCGATCAAGATTTTGTGGTTTTGATCGCGGTCGTCCGATCGTCCTTGATCATCTCCGTCCATTCAATCTTTGTTATCCTATGCACTCAGGCATTGGTGAGGATCATCTTGCGGTCGTCGGATCGCGAAATCAGATTCTGATCACGAGATCAAATTTCGATCGACGGTTTGCAGCCGTTGGATGCATTTTGAGTTATATTTATATGGTTTTCAGCCGTATTTCATGTTCTATTTTTGAATTTTTGCCAAATCTTAATCCAAATTGACTTTCTAATCTTGTTTGCATAAAAAGTTGCACATATCCTTGTATTTTTTGGCTATGATATCCCATGATATACATTATATTCATATGTTATCTTCCAAAAATCCATTAAATTGATTTTATTCCTTATTTGACTAAATTAGAACTTACCAAATTTTTCATCTGTCAATTCCGTATAATTCTCTAAATAAATTTTCAAATTTTGTACGAATTTTTAAGATGTTATAGGTGCAATCGAGCAATGTCTAGCCATATGGCCTCTCTACCTATACACATAGCACAGCCCTGGTCTCTTTGCTTGCTCCCTTAACTAGTCTTTGTTCAGCCTTTGTTTCTATCGTGTCTTCCTACCACTCTTGCTTTTCTTTTGAGCCCCTTGATCTTTTTTCATTCCTAGGCCTCTTACTCTTCCCCCTCAATCTTTGTTCCAGTATGAGCTCTTGTTCCAGAATTAGAACCTTTTTCCAAGATGTCTCTGTACATCTTTGGGCCTAGAGCCCTTACTATCTTTCAAATTTCCATCCCAAGACCTTGTGCAAAACGATTAGCCTTCATTCTCTTTTCCCTAATCAGTTCTAGCGAGAATTTGGCCATCGCAGTGAACTTTTTCTCATATTCGACTACAATCAGGTCCTTCTGATTTAGTCGGATGAAATCTTCCTATAGCTTACTAAGTGTCACTTTGGGAAAGAAATTTTCATAAAAGATCTTCGTAAACTTTTCCTAGCTCATTTCTTCAACATTTGCGTTAGGGTCCATCTTCATCATACGCCACCAACTTCTACTCGGTCCCTTGAAGTGGTGTGTGGCCAATGCCACCCGATTTGACCCAGTTACCTTTAACACATTCAGATGCTCCTCCTTCTCTTGATACCAATGGTCCATCATGATACAGTCAGTTGTCCTTCAAAATTGTGGAGGGTGGACCTTGTGTAGCTCCATTAGCATCTTCCTCTATTTTTCATCATCCAGATCCTTCTGAGCCCTTTGACGTTCGGGAGCTTGGGCAACTGGTGCTAATTGTTGAACCAGAATGGGTTCAAGAACTTGAGGCTAAAGTACTACCTAAGGGAGTATCTGGGGTAGAGCCCTCATTAATTGATTCATAACCCTTTGAACAACTTCTTTCATCATATTCTCCATTTGGACTTCCATGCCAATAGGTATTTCCTTGTTCCTCTGCTCTATTTTGTCAAAAGTTGTGGATTGGGTATCGTCTCTTCTTATCCCAGTCATTGTCTACAAATTGAGTAGATTGTCAGTATCGAATGTTCGTACTATCATGACTCTAGATTTATGTTTCTAGGTTCTCGATTTGTTCAGTGGCCTAACGGTTTATGCTTCTAGGTTCTTTTTACTCTTGGTTACAGGATTTGGTTTCATATGATATACATATAAACAAATCAAGCATGTTTTTCAAACAATCATACAATCATACAAGTTCCCAATAGCATAACAAAATTTTAGGCTTCCATCTGAGCTTCCAGGTTCAAGTGTCCCACACTACTCTACCCCTTCCACTTAGACTTTTACTTAGAAAATTGTCACACCCAAACAATTTCGCAAATATCTCAATAACTAGGGTTTCCTAAGCCTACTATACCTAACCTTCCCAAATTAGCCAAGCATAGAGAAACAAGTTCTTCCAAAGTTACTGAACATTTACCAAACATGGTCCATCATTCTTCGAGTCCAGGCTTCCTCCATACCCCCGAATTCCTATGCGTCCCATACCACATTGAAATTAGAGATACAAAATCTTCCCGATCTTGTGTGCTGACCAAACAATAATTTTGTTCTCACACATTTTCAGTTTTTAACCTATATCCTAAGGTTTTATGCGTTTGATTCGTTGTGCCACCCTTGTCTACACCCATTTTTCTACCTAAGATCTCTTCCTTTGACCCAGGGTTTTAGTATGGTTGACACACAACCTCTGTCTAGTCGAGATACCACCTTGGGCATCTTTTTTAACTTCTAGTCAGTTTCTTGCCCTCATTTTTCATCTTCTAATTTTCTTTTATAGAAAGTAAGGGTGCTTTTTAACTCAGAGCACTAGCACAAGCTGGTGGCATAGCCTCCAGATCGAGTGGCAAGACCGAAGTCTGCTTAGCAATTGCTCTTTCTCGAGTGGGATAACCCACGTCCCTTTCAATGCTTGGCTTTACGTGGGACAAGGCTTACCCACTATCAACTCAACTTGTAGTCTTTGTATCCAAACAAAACATTTCAAAACATACATTTCCTTTTTGAAAATAGTTTTCAATTTTAAAAATAGAAGGTTGGGCATTCTAATTTCAACTCAAAGCACAGGTCGAACTTAGTTGAGTTAATACTTTCTAAATCTAATACCACCATTGGTATAATATTAACGTAACACCCCAACCCCTGTATCTTTAAGCATTGGACATGACCACCATTCTCTTGACAGTGGACTAAACCAAACGGTGGGTCGGGCCGGTGTTACATTTACAAGTGACACACAATTAACTTTCTTTCTATTTCAATTATTTCATGCCTTGATTGTATTTAACATAACATAACTTATTTAAGAATATAATAAGGCAATAGTATAGGAAATAACTAAAATTCAAAAACTCAATTAATTAAATAAAATTGAGTACATAATTTTGATCTTGATGAAAAACTATTATAGCAGAAGATTCAAAACTTGGGCTACATACCCTTACATAGAAATTAGAAATTTTTTAAATAAAAGAACCTAACTAATTTTCATGGTCTTCATGTAAATCAATTACCTGAAAAATAAAATGAAAGAGTGAGCACATAGCCCAGTGGATCTTTCTAAATATCTAAATCATTATTTCAATTCAAACAAACCAAGCATATCAAACACTTTTGTACATTAGGTGATTCAAACAAATTTCTTGTTTATGGTTGACATTCAGACCAAAAGAGTTTAATCTCTGAGTTCCACATCGTAGGGAGAGAGAATGACAAATGGAAACTCAAACCCCAATATCTATGAAGTGGGATCACTCTTGGAAACCCAGTTCAAAATCATCAATGGTAAACTGACAAGCTGGGTCGGGGGGTGGAACACACACGATGACACTATGCCGTCTATCATCGTGCCGGTACGTGGATTGAATAATTATATAATCTTTTCTTATGATAAAACACACAATATCAGATTAAACCATTGGTGCAATATGTACATAACATGAATCATCAAATATATATTCATGGCACATTTCAAGCATATCATGCATCATTATTCTTGATTTCTAAACATGCATAACATCTATATTCATGGCACATCAAATAAATAAAGAGTGCATATTAAAAACACATATTCAATCATTCAACTTCAAAACTTCATCACACATGCAATACTTATTCAAATTAAAATAAAGAAGTAAAAGTTAGAAATTACTTCCACCTTAAATACGTCTCTTCTATATGCCTCTGAAATTTGGCAGAGTTCTGTTACTTCAAAGCTTCCAAACACTCAAGAACTCTTAAGAACACTCAAGAACAGTTCAAGATTACTCAAGAACTGAGGGGATTGCCAAGAAGAAAGCTAGAAATAGTCAAGAGGGACTAGTATGCTCTTGATTTGGGATGAACACAATGAGAGCATTAGGGGTCCTTTATATAGAGTTCAAAATAGTGTAGAATGGTAAGTTTTTGGTGTTCTCCTTGTAGGAAACTTGCTAATTATTCAAATTTTCGTGCCCCCCCCCAAGTATAGAAAAATAGCAAGTCTGTTTTAGATAATTTTTTTGGAATTTTTTGGATTTTAGAAACATTTTTTCGGGTTTTTGGATGGATTTTCAGTTGATTTATTCGGATTTTTTATTTTTATTTTGAGGTGTTCGATCCAGGCCGTCGGATGGTTCTCGATTACAGCAGCAGATCATAGATCGTGCGAGTTTGATCTGGGCTGTTGGATTTTCTTCGAGCGCGGTGTTCGGTTCGCGTTCGATCGAAACACATCTTTTTGGGCCGTCAGATGCGCATCGATCGCGGTGTGCGGATCTTGATCACGATCAATGAATTTCGTCTGGTCCGTCGGATGATCCTCGATCGCGGTGTGTTCGTGATCTCCGACTACGCCTCTGATCTTGCCCGTTGGATGTTCCTCGATCTCAGCACGTTTGTGATCAACGATCACGCTTGAGTCGTGAGCCGTTGGATCCGATGGATTGAACGTGGGTCGTCAGATTTTGCTGATTCGGTGCACTCGGGCACCGATTTTGGTTTGATCTCGTTCATTGGATCTGGCAGATCGTTGGATTTTGGTGATTCGATGTATCCGGGCGTTTGGTGTGGTTTTGATCCTGACCGTGAGATCTTAGATCGTGCGAATGATGTACTTCTGGCCGTTGGATGCAGTTTCTAATACCAAAATCACTTTCTAAGGTTGTTATTATATGAAATTTAGCAACTATACACTTTCTAATTGATAAAAACTTAGTTTTATTGTACAAATCATTCTATTTCATGGACTTACTAATATTTTCTCCTTTCTAATTCTTTAATTTTGTATTTATTAGATTTTTTTCTTTAATATTTCCAATTAATAATCCCTATTTCTCTATATTTTTCATTTCATTATTTTCACATACATTTTATATTCCTTTTATTATTTATGTAATTATAAATTGATACTTATATAATATTATACTTATTTTAGATAAATATACAACATTTTTATTAAATAAAAATGTTATAAATTTACACATATTAATCTTTATACATTCAATTATTTATTTATTTCTATAATATGATATTATTTTAGCACCCACATATTATTCATACTTATATCATATTATAATAATAATAATAATATTATTATTATTTTTACCACCATAACAAATATTTTTTTAAATACTTGTCTTAATCTAATATTCGCCTTTCATATTCACATATATCCGTGATTATTATTAGTTCTCGGATAGCAAGATTTTCTAATTAATTTAATTTAATTCATTTCATACTTTAGAGTATACACAATTTATCTCTAAAAATGTTATAAATTTCTCAAAGCCGAATTACTTTATTTAATTTCGTTCATCGAATTTCGTACAAATCTTCGAGGTATTACAATTAAACTTTCTAATTCTACCTCAATAACACCTGTTTAAGCTTAACTTTCTATTTTTAGCCCATAACACCTGTTTAAGCTTAACTTTCTATTTTTAGCCCAAAACATTTAAAGCCTAGGCTCTGATACCACTTTATAACACCTCAACCTCTAAGACTTTCAATTGGACTTAACCAAAAGGCCGATCGAGCTGGTGTCACTTTACAAGCACACAATTTGACTTTCTATTTCAATTATCCCAAGCCTTATTTCTTTAAAAAACAAAATTCACTAAGGCAATTGCACATGAGATAAAGGAAAATTTTCTAATTCTTTATTCCATTTAATAAAAGAGAGTGTATAACTCTAATTTAAATTAAATGAAACTATTACAATGGAAATAATTCAAAACTTGAGCAACATGCCCCTACATTATAAATAAAATGAAAACTTTTTAAAAGCTAGCATTCTAAGTCTTTCACATGCATCATCATGTGTTTAATTTCCTAAAAAGATAAGAGAGGAAGGGTGAACACATAGCCCAATAGATCTTTTTCAAACAACCAAATTACTAATTTAGATTAACAATACATTCAAATTCAAGCATTTGTAAATCATTAGGCATTTCAAACAATACTTTATTTATAATTATAAATTTGATTGAAAGGGTTTCAAAGCCCTTGATGTTCTTTACCAAAATACCTCCCTTGAGTAAAAAAACATTCCGTATGCCAAGTTTCATTGGACTTAGGGCCTAACCCATATTCCAAGTATTTTTGGACATCACCCATGTGAACTAATCATATGTAAAGAACACCCACTGTAACCCTCATGTTCACTTTGACAATATGCGATTCTTAATCTTTCATTAAATATCATACTCATAAATCATAAATAAAATAATTTTAGCATGTTTAACACATAAATATTCAAAGCATGAAAAAAACACATAATACACATAATACTTTAAGATAAACATAAACATACATAATCTAAGCATGACATAGTTTCATGATTAACTAACATAACATACATGCAAATTTGAAATTTTAAATCATGTTCTTCAAACCTAAATATGCATACTAAACTAAAATCAACAATACATGAACATAGTATTAAAATAAACAAGTAGAGGTTTGAGAAGTCACTTCCACCTTAGTTTGCAAAATAGTTGTAAGCTTCTGAAATCCAGCAAAACTTCGTTACTCTAAGACTTTCAAACACTCAACAATACTC
The DNA here is from genome assembly GCA_030144865.1 of Tinospora cordifolia. Classification (NCBI taxonomy): domain Eukaryota; kingdom Viridiplantae; phylum Streptophyta; class Magnoliopsida; order Ranunculales; family Menispermaceae; genus Tinospora; species Tinospora cordifolia. Next base: position 14,327 of record JAJIYU010001892.1, read on the forward strand.
AATTGAAATATTGCAGCACTCAAGAATAGTTCAAAATCACTCATGAGTTGAGGGAATTGCCAAGAAGAAGGCTTGGAAAGAGCAGGAGGGACTTATTACCTCTTGTTCTAGGATGAAGAGAATGAGAGCAATAGGGAGGTTTGTATAGAGTTTCAGTGCAAGGTTTGGACTATTTAGTAGAGCTCACACTAGAATCTTTCCATTCTCTCTTGTGTGTACATTTTGGCAATGGGGATCTTTCTAATTCTAAAGTTTGCACACATGGATCCATCATGATTTGTGGCCACTTTCTAATGTCGATTTCTTTCCCTTGTCCTCTTCCTTGTGCATCAATTAATAGGTAAGGAAAATATCTATTTTGGTCTCAAAATCTCACAAACCAATATATATATATATATATATATATATATATATTCCACTTTTTTGCACATCTTCCTTTATCTCTCTCTCTCTGTCTATCTATCTATATATATACATATATAGAGAGAGAGAGAGAGAGAAAGGAAGATGTGCAAAAAAGTGGAATATATATATATATTTATGTAAAGTGATTTGGTGGTCCAGCAACACCGATTTTGGTGTGTGTATAAACCGATTTTGGTGTGTGTATATACATATATATACACACACACCAAAATCAGTGTTGCAGGACCACTGAATCACTTTACATATATGTGTGTGTGTGTGTGTTTGTTTTTCAATGCTTAATGTGAGGCCAGAATTCGAATTTTCCTTTATTTCCAGTTATCCAAAATTTGGCCAATTCATATATTCTTATATCTCTTGCCAAATTTCTAATTTCTTATATTTCTAAATTTTTCTACAATCCACCGAAATGAAGAAAATTGCTAATTTCTCTTGCAAATGAAATTGTAGTCTATCACTTCTATTTCTCTTTCAGTTACAATAAATTGTGTCAAGATAATTAATTTATTTTCATTTACACTAAAATTTTCTATGAGCTTCCTGAATAAATTTTATTTCTTATTTTGGCTACATTAAAATATACACATTAAATGTGCACCAAGAATTTTATATTCGTATCTTTTCTTATTTAAAATATTGTTTGACTAAAATTTTGCTCATTTCTATATTTCTTCATTTTTTTTATATTTCTATATAATACTTTGAGATTTTGGGCATGCAATTGTGAAGCAAAAGAGAAAGGCATGAGTGTAAATAGCAAGGATTCACCTGGGTCGACTGTCCAAAATTTAAGGGTGAAGGTTGTTCGTAATTGGGGATATATATATATATATATATATATATATATATATATATATATATATTTGTATGTATGTATGTATATAATGTTCAATAAACATAAAATAATCAAAATTCTACCTAAACATGCAAATTCATAAAATGATGAAATTATGCAACATAAATGCTCCTAATGTTCTAAAATGCCTAAAACATGTATTGTTAAACTAAATCTAATATGCACACTAACAAATAACAATAGGAAGACGCTCTCAAATTAAATGGCTAAAAAAGACATTTAAAATCAAATGTTGATGGAGTATTTAGTCATGGGCCAAAGATATGCTCTTAGTAGGAGTGATAATTCGTATCACTGTGTCATAAACAAATTGTGTCGTAAATAAATATTACTCATATATGCAGACTCAAACTAAACCCATTTATTAATTGTGCCAGATATGTAAACTCAAACTTAAACTGTTTATTAATCGTATCATATTTGTATATTTATATATAACTTATTTTTAAAATTATTTTTTACAAAAAATGTAGAACATAAATAATTTTTTTAAAAATAATAAAAAATTATGTTATCGATATATTAACTTTAAATTAGTTTATTTATAATTTGTCTCTTAACTTGTTTATAATCGGGTTAAACAAGTCATTTTTAAGTTTAGAATTTAACTTGTTTATAATCTGAAATTTTGTTGTATTTAACTGTATTTGACTTATTTTGATTCAAACTCATTTATATTAAACTCAAATTTATTAAATGCATATCGTGTTTAATTCAATTTGTCGTGTCATGTTATAAATTGTCACTGCTAGCTCTTTATTTGTTAAAAGGATGTGATTTGACTTATAAATGTTTGTTGGCAATGTCATGTTTCCTCTTCAAGCTACACTCAATGCTCATTTCCAAAATGATCTTTTGAAATATGTGTATTATAATAGCTTTTGAAGAAGAATTTTGGTTTGAAAAACCTGATAGAGAAGCACACAAGAAACAATCGCATACATCCACCCTCAGGCAAAGTGAAGGAAAGAAACCTCCATGCAGTCCTTATATGTTTGTTGTTGGTAAACTTGGTCCATTGCCTGTGGTGCATCTAGCTAATAGTGAATTCAAATTTTGATTTCTGTTGTCCAAAACTTCTGGTTTAAAACTTTAGATGGTCTAGTTTGTATCTCCATTGCCATTGCCCATAGGTTCAAGCTGGTTGTTGGAAACTAGTACACTTTAATTTGGTGTGAATTGGAGAACATGCTAGTTGACATTCTTCTTGTTTTTTTTGTGGTTGGCTTGTGTGATTCTATGGTGATAATAAAAATACAAGAATATGTAAAATGCATTGCTATGCGCATCTGTTGATGTAAAAGGGGCTTTGGAAATTGAGAAATGGATCTCAAAGTTGCAGGGTGGTATGTGGGATTGAAAATCATCAACTGCTTTCTCACAAATCAATATTATATCAGCTTTACAACTTAAATTTAACCAAACTTAGAGGCCATCTATATCAGATTCGTATTAATTAAAATTTGAACTAAGAAATACACTCTTTGCCTTGTATCATATACTGTATCTATACATACAACAAATATATATACTCCGTTAACTGATTAATAGAGTACTTTCTCTATACTTTCCATTTAAGCACTCTGCTAAGTTAATGGACCATATATATGAATATAGTATACATTGAAGGCACATACTTACAAAGGGTGTTTTCCAATTCAATCTCTAACTCCAAAACCTTACATTCCCATAAACATTTTTCTTCCACTTCTGGCACTTTCATTTGATAAACTTTAACTTCAAAATTCTATCACCCCTCCCTCAAATTCTCTCCCCCACAAGTTTTGAAATGCAAATTTCAACCTTTATTCTTCTTCTCATGAGCTATTCATTGCCTAAGCAGATCTAAGATATACAACAACTAATATTTTAAGAAATCCAAAATATATAATCTGATTTTGTACAGCTAAAAAAAATGCAAGTAAAAGATCTTGGAGAGGCAACCAACTTATTGTCGAAATATAATGGCATGCTCACCAAACCCTTTATGTGAGGATACACAGAAAACCATGTAACATAAAAACATGAACGAGGGGGAAAACTTATCATCTTCCTTCACCAATGATTTCATTCAGGGTTGGTTGGCACATTGGTGAGAGATTTGCCCCAAATGCGGTACTCGGACTTGATATTGATGTGTCGCTGTTAGCACCTTTGACTTTCAATGATTTTGATTTTGAACTTCCATCCTCTATGAAGCTACTTATGTCATCAAACTGCAACTCTGTCAAGTAACTAGGCTTAGACATCACAGTGCTCACTTCAATGTCACCTGTTAACATGGACACTGCCCTTGACATGGAAGGGCGCAGCATAGGTGATGCCTGAGTGCACAAAAGAGCAACTCGAAACATTCTGATTGCCTCTCCCTTATCAAAATCAGTTAATGTTGCATCTACCAGTTCCAGTTCCCGCTTCTCTTCATACAGATTCCAAGCCTGAATGGATTGTCAAATGGTTGGTTACAACTGCCACATATAATTTTGTGTAACACAAACATAAACATAAACAAAAAACACAAATGTGGTCATCTTTGCCATACCACTTCCAGAAGATACACATTTCCAGGATCCAAGCTTGTATCGGAATTAGGCCGCCCACTAAGGATCTCCAAAGCAACAACTCCAAAACCAAACACATCGGCCTTTTCTGTTAGATGCCCACGCATGGCATACTCAGGTGCAAGATAGCCACTTCATCAAACACCCAGGAATTGTTTACTTGTCAATATGGATATAGAAGAAAAGAAAAAAATTACAACCATCGGATTGGAAAATGTGAGAGAACAATTAACTTACATTGTTCCTGCAACTCGAGTGCTTATATGAGTCTTCTTGTCATCATACAACTTGGCCAAACCAAAATCGGAGATTTTGGGGTTGAGATCTGCATCAAGCAATATATTGCTGGATTTCACATCCCTGTGTACTATCCTGGGTCTTGATTCCTCGTGGAGATAAGCTAGACCTCTTGCTGACCCTAAGCATATGCTGAATCGGGTTGGCCAATCCAGATGTAAACCACTCTTTCCTGCAAGACAACAAAATATGAATGAGCAACTAAAATTTCAACTAGATGAATGCAAAAAACATCACACAAGCTAGTACCAAAGAGCGCTTGATCAAGGCTCTTGTTTTCGAGATACTCATAAACCAAGAGCCGGTTATCTCCTTCAATGCAGCACCCGTGCAGTTTCACAAGGTTGCGATGTTGCACTGCTGAAATGGTTGCAATCTCAGTAACAAACTGATTCTTGCCTTGGTGAGATGTCACTAAGAGCTTCTTAACAGCCACTGACCTCCCATCATGAAGCTTTCCCTATAATACCACCCACTTTCAGTAAAAGTTAGCAGTGTCCTTTTGTACCAATACAAAACCAGATTTTACCTTGAAGACAGGTCCAAACCCACCCTCTCCTAGTTTATATTCAGGATTGAAGTCTCCAGTAGCAGTTCTCAGTTCAGCATATGCGAAAGTGTTGGGCATGTTTTCTATTCCAAGAAACTCTGCAAAATCAACCAAAAAAGAAAAAAAAAACTCGGTTATAGGCTCTAATATGCCATTGTATAATTTATCCACTTATGTAGCAAAATTAAGTGGATGTGCTCCCATTATATTTATAGAACCCAAAATGGAGAGCTTTTGCACAGAGAACAGCAACCAAGTTGTGAAATCTCAATACTCTTTACAAATATATAATTATGATTTTCACAATTGACCATAGACGTTTAATTGATAGTGAAAATAGTCCTTACCTTCTTCTTCATTGTTGCTTGACCTTTTCCTCTTCATCAGGTAAAATATCAGAAGAACAGATAAGATGCCCACAATCCCAGCAGAAACAGTGACACCAACAATCAAACCAGTCCTATTCTTTGTTGAAGTAGGAGGGAGGTCGGAAACACTTGGTTGAAAATCTGGGACATCATCAACGATTAGTTGAGAAAGTAATGACACAATAAAAAATCTGTATGGGCCGTGTTATTTGAAAATTACCAGGAGTGACACTGATGGCAGAAATGGATGGTCCATAGTAACCTTGGACAGGTATGCAGCAAGTCCCTTTTCCAGCCCAAAATAGATGAATTTCAAGAACATTATCTGTTACATTAACTTTAAAATCCCTCCGAACAGCCATGTTTGAGGCCCCACCTGCCTCCCTTCTAATATTGAAGTCTCTCACTGCTAAATTTCCCTATCATACAAACAAAAAAATTTTGAAAACAAATTGTGCAATTTTCATAAAAGAATACTAAATGCAGTGCCACTGATACATGAAGGTCATTACTCTGTGGGGAAAGAAATTAGTTATCTCCACTCACATTTTTATAAACGGATTTACTGAAAGTAATTTGTCAATCTGACCTCAACATCTGATATAATCATGCGGAAAATCTGTCTCCACATTTTATAAACGGATTTACTAAAAGTAATTTGTCAATCTGACCTCAACATCTGATACAATCATGCGGAAAATCTGTCTCCACATCGGCTGATTCTTTTCATGTAATTATTTTTTTTATAAAAGGTTCAGTCCATGTGTTACAAGTAGTGATTCCAAATTTCCAATTAGGAACTAAAACAAACCAAAGTTGTTAATATCTTAAAAAACAGAAAGTGTTTAGCATGATGGAGACAATGAATTAACATAATATTGGAAACTCTAAAAGCAAACCACTTAGCAGCACGTAAAAAGATTTGAAAAGTGTACGACATACTCAATATGTCTTTTCTTGCCTTGAGTTTGATAGCATAAGGTCAACTCTTTCGGAAGTAGTGAATAAACAAAAAGTAATGAAACAACAATGAAAAATTCAAAATTTGAGACATAAAAAATTCGTTTTCTGATTGGGAGAATCACTTCATAACATGGTTTTAGTACACATACCTGCAGATAAATGTTGAATATACGCCTACCAAGACTCTCCCAAGTCCTTGTGCTTCCATCAGGATAAGCTATCTCTGCAAATTGCATGTTTATGTTGTAAATTCCATTCTCAAGACCTAAGCCATAGTACCTTAGTGATCCTGGGGATATTCTTGCCGTTTGAAACAGCTCCGAGTCCAAAGTACCTACAATTTGAGCTAAAGTGTTATGGGTGTAAATTGGATTACGATTTTCAGCAAACATTCCAGCGTTGCTAACAGCCCATCTACTGGAATCGGTCACATAGTATGATGCTGGACCAAGGGCTGAATTTTCAGCATCATATTGTATTCTTTCAGAAGACTGCATCGCACTACCACCACATTTTATTGCAAAGCGTGAATCTGCAAGTGAGGAACAGGTGAGAACAATGAAAGAGTGAAATTTTGAACTAAACCATTTACAACTAGGCCCGACAACACCAGTATTCATGAAGAAAGAGATCCAAGCCACTGGTTTCCCAAATTCTAGTCATAAGAGGACGATTATAACAAGATTATATGTGTAAAGAGTACTAAGAATCGCATATTCACCAACTCATAAGCTGAATTTGGGGCTTCAAGGGCCAATTCGAGACAAGATTATGACTTTAAGAGGGTAAATGTCCACTCTGACAATCAGCATTGTTCTCTAGGAGTTTGCTGTCCTAGGACCAACCAAATAGACATTTATTTCGGTCCAGCTGGTAGATCTTTTAAGAATGGTAAGATATTTTTCAATAAGATTCACATCAAAAGTAATCTAGTCAATTTGTTATCAATGTTAGTGATCAATCTCCGTCATTGCTTTCTTGAACTTGACTGAGGTCCTATGTATTTGGGTGCGCATGTGAGGTGCATGTGGAGGTTATGAATGATATGTAGGCTCTGGTCTTTACAATGTTTGTGGAAGGGTCAATAAATCAAGCTCCCCTGTGCTTTTTATGGAGGGAGGCTGCTGCTGGATTAAAATCCACAACCACTAGTCACAGCACCCTTCTACAGTCAACATCAAGATTGAGAAATATTGATCAACAGCTTGAACTAATCCTCTAAAGGTATGCAACACAGTGTTAAATTGTTGACTCATATCTATAAGCTGCATATATGCCAATATTAGAAATCAGCATTTCGATCTGGGTTTTTGATTACTGGTATAGTTATGAAGGACAATTCTCTTGGCCCAGCTATAAATACAAAAGGATATAAATAACTTAAGTTACTTTTTGAATATTTGAATCTTGAGTATTATAGAATTTTAAGTGCTCAGATTGCTTTGTTCTCTCAAGATGGAGTTTTCCAAAAAATAAATAAACAAATAAATAAAATAAACTGCTAAGAAACATAGGGCTAACATGCATAATTCTGCATAATCTTGAATTTTCTCTGGTCAATACACTTGTTAACATGAACATAGGAAAACAAAAGGAATGAAGTAAATTTGAATACAATAAAAAAGGCTTGAATTGAATTGACAACTATTTTATAGTGACAAATCTTGTATGTGTTTCCATGAAAAGGAATATTGTACATATTCCTAGGAAATATAAATTACCCATTTTTAGGTCTCAAAGGACATGTAAATATATAAATAACTCTTGAGTGGAAGTTGAAAAGAGATGTAGCTCCAGTTCCTTTAGAAATGGCAAGATCTTTGGTTCAAGAAGGTATGAATGACCTCTATTATCTTGAATTTGTTTTGCTCTCTCCCTAAAAACAGTACCATTCCATCTTCTATGAAAGCTCACCTTCTGCAAATTACTTTTAGAACCTTGTGAGCTTACCAACTAAGAATATTTCATGCCAATGGGATTTAAGTTTCAAACTTCCTTGAGAGTCGAACTCTTTGTGCCAAGTGTTGGAGCTGCTTGTACAAAGTTAGTTTGACCCTCACCTACAAAGCTGATGTTTCAAAGGTTTTAAATTTTGGGATTGGACAGTAAGGCGTTGAAGATGATCAAAATGTATTGGATCACATTAATTGTTGTCTTTTTGTTTACCTTATTTTTTGTGCAAATTTCTATTGACTTCCAAACTAGTTGTTTGTGACCCAATTCACCCCTTGTACGGTTATTACCTTGATTACCACATAAAATTCATCTTTCTTATATTATTCAATGGCAGGTAACAATTTTAGAGCATGAAACCTATAACAAAATTACAAATTGAATGAAACATTTTGTAACAATTACTTATTTGCTACAATGAAAATGCAAAACAACTACCAAACTGACAAGAAACAAACAAACTTTAGAAAGTAGAATTAGTAATGTCATTTTTATTAACTTACTCAACATCCCACATACTCTATCCATCAAGTTATTGGAAAATAAGAGAAATGCTCAGCTCTGAATGACTTGACCCATCATTGACACTTGTAGGAAGTGTCACTAATTTCCATACTGCCTAATTCATGCAGAACACAATAATGAATTACAACCGCTGGACATTGGAAGTTTCTATTAGGGAATTTTGACATAAAAAAGAAACTTTGTACAAGAAGTAGGATATCAATCCTGCATCATATTTAGATTGGTCCAAGTACCAAACCTTAGTGTTGGTGTAGAACCATCACTACACATGACCTTTTCGCTCCTTCCTCAGCTGAGCCAATATTAACCCAGGCTTTATTTCTCTCATTTTTCAAGACTCCAAGTTTATATTTACAATTCTCCATAGGCTTACTGGAATCAAATATAAATATCGTTTGCTTAATAAGCACTACGCTGCCTTTTGAACTTGTCCATCACATGATAAAATTATTATAAAGATAAGCAGATTAACCTAGGTTCAATTGTTTTCACTCATCTCCTAGCAGTGATGGTGCAAATACATTCTCCAGTCACTACGACCATATTTGGTTGTGTCTACATATGACCTCCTTGCTTTTTGCTTTTCTTTCTTTTATTAGCTAATAGTCCTAGTTCCACACAAATATAAAGTGATAAGTGAATAAAGCATATGGACTTAATTGCAGCAAGAATTATTGCTAAATGAAGAGTGCATTAGTAAGCCAGAAAATTTTCCAAATAAGTCCCTAGAAAAATGAGAAGGTTACTTACAGCGTGGAGAACCCTTCATGCAAGGAAAATCTCTCTGTAGGCAATTTAATCTTGGACCAAGAACACTGAATCCACAAGAAGTAATCATGTTTAAAGATTTTGCAAATGGACATTGGAAGCTTAAATCACGAAACTAAATTTGTCGAGCAAGAAAAATGCCTAGTCTGCAGTGGCATACATAGTTTTTAATTACGCTTACAGCTGCGTACCTCATGTTTGAAGAATCAAATTTGAAATTGTTAGCAACCAAGTTCCTGCATGATTTATGGTGCAAGAAAGTCAAGCGAAGATTGATTCAAGTTACTGATACCACTTAAATTAAAGAAAACAAATGCAACCAAACTGATATATTATCACCAAGAAAAGGGATGTTCGATCTGAAAGTGACTCTAGGTCTTCAAGTTCATCTAGTTGTGATGATTGGAGCTTAAAACGTTAGACAAGTCTTAGAACTGTACCATGTTTTATTGGTAAACATTATTTATCATCTTAAAATATACACATTGGGTTTTCATAAAAATGAAGTTGAAAAGAATTCTAAGACACATCTCTCCTCAATTCAAGGTTTGACAATAATTAATGTACACCAAATTCATGGACATGTGTGCAGTTGTTAATGTGGCCAACTGCCTTAAAACACTATTTGTAAATTCCCAAAAGATTATGTAAAACACCTAGATTGTACTGTACACATGAATTTTCATAGTGGGCGAGGAGGGCTAACGTGTTTTCATTTATTTCAGACTTCAATTTTCACTAATGAAATAAAATGCTTTATGAGCTCTGGGATATATTAATCATCTTGACCATCAAGAACAATAATAGAAAGTTTTCTACATTTTAAAAAGATGAATAACAGAAAACCATGACTAGAAAACCAAGCAGCTAAAAATTGCAATATTTTATATTAAAAATCAAAATGGAAAAAGGAAAAAGGCACAAGCAAAATTCATGACCACTATAAAGAAAGTAGGAACATGCAGTACTTTGCTCATCTCCTAAGTGTACAACTATTGATAGCAAATAATATAATTTCCAAAACACACATGAACTAACAAGGATTAAGTGGTGACAATGGGGTTTAGTAATGCCATGTCATTGATGGATATGCAACATATTGTTGGGTTTATCACACTTGGACAATGCCACAATGACAAGTCCATCAACGAGAGGACATTTATAATGAAATCGCGTAAGCCATACTGAGGAAAGCAATGGAGCTCCTTTATTTTTTTTTAATTTTAAGGGGTCCATAAAAATATATAAAACATAGTTTTTTCTCTTCCTATCTTTACATATGCGATTATTAGCAATCACCTTTATCTTCTTCCTATTTTCTAACTTATTTTATTATATTGCCAAAAAAAAAGAAAAAAAAAAAACTCTCTTTTATGACCAGTATGATAATGATAAAACTCATTGCTCCTTAAACTGATACATACTTCACAATATGGAAATTTAACTTATTTTCAATGTTCTTTAATAATTAATTTGTGGGCACAAAATGCATAGAGCATGCAGTTAAACTTTTGACACACAAGGTCTGATCCTTATGAATATGTATGAAGTTCTTTGAACAATACTGTATAAGTACAACTAGATTTACTAGTTTAGTTATACATAAAACAATTTGTTTCCTCTCAAACAAATAAGTAAAACTAATTAGAACCTAATTAGGTGTGGGGTATATATAAATATTATAAATATTTTTTTATGGCGTAGACCTCATCTAGGTGAGGCTAGGTGCCACCTTGCCTTGATAGGGTCAATTGTCTAGGCAACACTTTGAAGCATTGATAGCACTGCATACAACTCCATTCGAATCTCATAAAACAACCTTCTGAGTTTTGTTGCATTTGTCAAAACATTACAGCATGTTGCTATCTACTGCACCAGTTGTTTAATTGATTGTTTCATCCATAAAAAATAATCATGTCTAATTCCATGCTCCAATTAATTTGTACATTGTCTCCTTGGTGGAGTGATGGAATGATAGTTCTAATATCAAATGATATATGGAGTTAAATCCAGAAGATGAAATCACAATTCCTTAAACCAACTGACCATAAAAAGATACTGAGAAAAAAATGGAGTAAAACCTCAAGAAACTTCTATTCTTCTTCCTCAAAGGTCTTGCTTCAACTTATAATAGTCTATATGCTAACTGACCAATCAATTTACCTAATTCTGCAAAAATTAATACTGAAGTAAGATTTAAAAAAAAAAAAAAGAAAGAAGATACTAGCTCAGTGGCTATATTTTATGACAGAGATCAATGCCAAAACAATTAAAATGTTACATGGACTTTTCTACAACCTCAAGGCCCAACTACTGTTTAGTTTCAAGACTGTAATGAATTAATTATTTTTGATGTAAATGACTTCTTCACAGCTAGCATATAGACAAAGACGCCTCTCACTATTTAGTAGAAAAAGTTACAAAATTCATACTAATTGTATTCGATATTAGTTTAAGACATACAACTTCAACCATGTTATGTAATGCTCCAAAAATCAATGAACAAACTATAGAATTTTGAGAGTTTTAAATATAAAAATAAATTAAATAAATAATTTAAAAAATTATAAATGCTTCACAATCACGAAATACAAGTGAAAATACACTTGGGATAATTGTCAAAATTAATGAAAAATTCGGAGAATATCATGAAGACACGAAAAATGACAAAAGGCCCTGATTAGCGCGGTAATGCTCAAAAAAACTAGAAATGCGTGAAAATGGCATCGTTTTGTTACCACGGTAATGGAAATCGTTACTGTGGTAATGCTATATAAAATTGAAAATCGATGCGTTTTGGTTACCGCGGTAATGCACCGAAAACCCTAATTTTGATGTGTTAATCACGTGATTCTCGCTGTCATTTGAGTCATTACCGCGGTAATATGTAAAAATTATAAATGTGGAAGACGTGTGCTGAAACCCTAATCCTGTCATTTTCATTCGTGATCACACAACATCCTTCCAAACCCTAAGCAGCCTCCACTAGTCGAGTTTTATTCTTCCCAAACGTGTTCTAGAGCGCCCCAACTCATTCCAACCCTTCTCAAATAGTCTCACAGACAAGTGAAAGTAAACTGCATAACAGTGAAGAACTTGATAGCTGGGATTGAAAGAACAAATTACACACAAGGTAAGACATCCGTTTCCACGAAATTCATATATTTCCGTCACTGCTTTGCATTGTCTAAGAAAATATGTGTTTCTTTTGATGTAACAATCGTTTGGAAGCGTTCGAAACACTCTTTTGAGGGGAGCGAAAGATGAAGCATTTGGGATCGACGTATAATACGTTCCATTCAATATAATGCTTGGTTAAGCCTATTATTAGAGTATTGTGTCATTGTGAACGAGAGGACAGGAAGGGAACTTGCACGAATGTGCATTTTCTGGAAAACCACCTGACTACCACGGTAACGGACTGCGGTAATACACTATTCACATTAAATCCTCTCTGGTTACTACGATAATGCATATCGTCAACATTACCCCGATAATGCGTCCCAGACCCTGTTTTTTCGAGTTTATGCACAGTTTCGAGTGACTGCAATAGTATCCTTCTCTACTGCGGTACACGGAAGAAGAACATGATAGTACGCACATGATATTACCTAAATGCACGCCAAGTACTACTTAAATTAAGGGGACATTGAATCATGGTTTAATGATACTGAATTGTGATGTCAAACAATTACAGGTTAAGGATTCGAAATATAGAAACAAGGAATTAGAACAAGCGGAGCGTAACAACAGGTGGAAGTGATTACCTTGCTTCCTAATATTATTTGTATTTTAATATTGAATATGTGGTGTGTTTACATTTCTTGAATGCCTAGAAGCATGCTAGGATGTTGTTTATATGATTTGTGAATGACATGAATGCATGAATGCTAGAATGACATGAGTTATATGTCCATGTTTGGTGTTTACCATGCTTTATAACATGATATGATTGTTGCTTTATTTATGTTTCTACGAGATTATCGGCATGATTATGTTATTGTACTATGATGCCTTATACATGATGAAATGATAACGATGCTTGTTACGAGATGTTCAAGCAAAAATAAATTAAGAATTAAACCACGTACCGTCGCAATGGTCCATAAGGGGTCACTGTGGGTGTTCTCACGATAATGAGTGATGGGTTTGTCCCTAGTTCCCGATGATAAAATTATGGGTGTGACCATAGTTCTTTGTTGATGATGTGATAGGTGTGACCCTAGTTCCCGGGTTGGGTGATAACATATAGTGCATTTTTCTCGTCTTCTCCGCCATGATAATGATGAGAGAATGCTAGGGTTGACCCTTCGGTCTAATTAACAATTGATGAACAACTGAATGTTTGAAACGCCTAATGTTTGATAAGTGGTTCAATAAGTGGTTTCATGTTCTGTGTTTGATTTAAATAATGTTATTAATGTACTGTGTATAATCCACTAGGCTCTTCAGCTCACTCCACGTTTTCATTTTAGGGGATCATTGAAAAAGCTCCTTTGGGGAGTGTTGATTTGAGGACATAGACAACCGTAAAGGTTACGGTTGAGATTATTCTTCGATATTTAATTGAGTACTGAGATTAGATCGGACACATGATCCATTAGATAGTTTTATTTGCTGAACCTTTTATTTTGGGTTAGAGTATGACCACTCGAGCCAAGTTTTGGATAGTCACTTGGGATTTTTATTTTGACCTTCCATATGTTTGGATATTTAAAATAGTTAACCCATTTATTAGATTTATTGATTTCTATTTCCATAAGATGAATTTTGCTGAGTCCAATAGTTTGATGATTCATTTGTATGGGGTCTAGTATATCCAGAAAGTATTTAATGAGAATTGAATCTGAGAAAAATAACGTTCCGGTTCTCAGTAGATGACATATGTACTGACATTTAATGGCGCGTCTCTTCATGCGTAATAGACATGACAGAAACAAAGAATCGAGAACTACGGTGTTACATATTACAACTAGTAAAAACCCCTAGACATTAATGGAAAATGAATAAGCACTCAAAAGAACCCACAAACAATGGAAAATGAATAAGCACTCAAAAGAACCCACAAACAATTATTAGCAACCAATCAGATTGACTAAGGTCTTCAAAAAACATCAATAAAAGAAATATTGATTAAAGGTCTAACTGAGTACGTTTCACGATGTCTATTTGGTGCTCCTAGGATCTAACAAACCAACTCCGAATAACCTTGTCAATGCCTCAATGTTGCATTGCAACCATAGAGGCACAATTGGTGCTAACGCAGACAAGAGACTTGCAGGGCTAGCAACATACGAAACATCCAACGACCTCACAATATTGCAACTATGCAACACAATCATGCCAACAATTATGTAAACACTGAAACTCCACTACCCACAATGACGACTTCTCAAACCTACTCTGTTATTGATTTGTGGTGTGTAGCGGAAGCAAAGACCAAATAAACAACATAGAAACCCAAATAACCAGAAAATCCAAATGATTGCAACCAAACACACAAGCAAAGACATAATCCTCACACAAAAGTGCTCTCACACAAATTCCAAATTCTTCCACACATAATTCTTAACCCCAGATCATACATCTTAGTAATGGTTTATACAATACTTAGTGTTATAGTTAGTTCTCAACACAAACTAAGAAAGTTTCTAACATCAACTCAAAAACCAATACACATGAAATTGTACACAAATATAAACTACCCATTGAGTGGTCTGAGTCATCTTACTATTTTATCAATTTCTTGAAATTTGCTATTTGTGTCACACCTATAGCTATTGAAATAGTTATATTATCTGCAAAAGGCATGAATAATTATATACGTCGTAATTAAAACCAGAAATAAGCTCATATCAAATAAAATTCATATGTTAAAGACTTACAGTTGCAAATTCTGCTGGGTCACCCAAGAAGGAAAACTTCCTGACAGTTCATTGTATGACAAATCTCTGCAAATTAATACAAACAGTTAATGTATGTTATTTGTATGATAGATAAAACAAATTTAATAAGCGGAGACCACTATAGAACTCATGCATACATAATTAATGGATACTCATTAAAAGGATTTAATGAACAGAAATTTTTTCTGCTTAAATTGTAGCAATTGTTTCATATAAAAATAATATTATAACTGGAGATTCTCAATGAATGCAAATAAGAACTTACAAATTGAGAAGTGTTGAGCTCTTTTGAAGAGGAAGAACACCAGATAAGCTATTGTTTCCAAGAAACCTAGTAAGGCAACAATATAAAGCCAGAATGTACTTAAAAGACTGTGAAGAGAAATGAGTATATAGTTCGGCTATTATCAATGTTGGGTATTAGATTGCTTACAAGTAAGAAAGAGAACTCAAATTGAATAAAGATCTTGGAATTGGTCCAGTTATATTGTTGAAGCTAAGGTCCCTGCATGAGTAATTTCATTTATGATGAGAGCAGAAAAAAGGAAACACGAATTACCTTCAAGGAAACAAATAAGGAGCATTTCTTCACAGACTATATATTAATATCGATGAGTTACTTATAATATTGAACGTATTAACTACTCACAGCCTCTGTAATCTCTGGTACTCGCCAATATTTGATGGAATACGATCAGAAATTAAATTATTCCTCAAAACTCTGCGGAAAAGTACAATTTGTCTTAGTTAAACAAAAACATGAAAAGAGGAATTCATCACAAACATGTGATCTATATAAAGCATCTCATATCTTACAAAATGCTCAACTCCTTCATGTCCTTTATGAAAGTCAAGGATGAACTTGTGTTAGACAAGTCACTTATTCGCCTAAAAACACATGATAATTAGTCACACTTTTGTAATAAAAAGAAAAGCCAGTTTAAAATAATACTAAATTGAAACACTCACAGATCAGTTAATGATCTCAAATTAGAAAAATTGGATGGTATTGGACCACGAAAATTGTTCCCTTGGAATCTCCTACATAAATATGAAAAAAAAAATGTGATAAAAATATAAACATCTTTTCTATTTGGTAGGACCAATGACAAGTAGTTTTAGCATGGTCATTTGGCTTACATGTAAAGTTTTAGAATATACTTTCTTTTCAGGGAATAAAATTGTACTGAAAAATCACAAATAAACAATACTTATGGCCTTAAAATACACGGGGCAGAAAATGAACAATTGATTCGACCAGATTGAAATTTCAAAATAGACCAAAGATTTAAAAGGATGACCATCATGTTTAGCAATGTTTGGGACAAGGATTGATGATAGATTTCAAAGGTGAAGACATCTAACCAAAAAACTGTTCTAGATAGAGAAGTGATCCAACCATTTCAGAATCTGCAATGAGTAAGAAATTTTCTGGTTGAACAAGCTGTCATACTCCTAAGGATTAATAAAAAAAAAAGTGCAGACAACTTATATTGATGTTGCGTTTTTGTGCTATATGATTAGACAACACATTCACAATAGGAAACAAAAGCTTCAGCTTACAAAGAAACTAGTCTCGTCCACTTTCCAATGAAATCAGGCAACATCCCAGTAAATGCATTGTCTGATGCCCACCTGAAATGCAAAGCTTACGTCGTCAGAACAGAAGATGCATCTTTGTGCACAGGGCCAGCATTAAAGTTAATAAAAATGGACACTATCATAAGATCTTACATGGTTCGCATGTTTAATAGGTTTGCAAATGAAGGAGGAATCTCTCCACTCACTCCAGAACTGTCCATGTAACTGCACAACAGGAAAATTTTTTTTTCAGATTTTGCTGCTGTGTTTATTTATGTCATTGTGAACACACAAGAGTGTGCTCCACTGAGCTTTAAAGGTTTCAAGGCAGTAATGTGCATTCTATGTTTCACAAGGTGTGGTTGACAACTGATGTCAAGTAATTTCCCATATATAGACTTTTTAAGTTTTGCATGGAAAGATTATGCACTTCATCCTCGAAGGTGCCAGTAACCACACTTCTAACCAAGATTTAGCTCCCTGTCATGCTTGTGTGTGAAGCAGAAATAGAAGTGTAAAGGGGAAATATTTATGAATGTAATTGGCATGTTCTGACAATGCACAATTATGCATGGTGTGAATCATCACAGCGAGAGTAGCGTTTTAAAGAGAGATTTAGATCTATATGCTTGTTAATATAAAATAGTTTCCAATGATCTTGAAATGAGTGTAAAAGAATTAATCCACTCATTTAAGGTATACTCAAACTCAACTTTCTTAAAGCATGGAATTGCATAGATTGAAACATTTTGTCTAACTTTAGAAATCAAAATACCTAAATTTTCTTGACAGGGTGATAAGAAACAAGCACCTAGCAACTCCAACCAACAAAGGGCATCTATCAAAACACCGGTTTTAAATAAGTTTCATTTTCTGATGCATTATTGGTGTAGGTTATAATGCTCTTCCCTTGTGGCAATGTGGCATGCTAAAATTCTACATTGACCAAAAAAAAAAAAAACCAAGTAATTTTGCAAAGCAAAGGTTTTTTTCTTTCTTTATTTTTTTTTCTTTGATGAATAATTTTGAAGAATTGCATTAGATTACTTTTCTTTTGTTGAAACTATACACAACCAATCTCAATCTCATAGAATGAGGAACCCAAAACTTTTATAAAATTGTGACTCATAAATGTGTGTGTTGTATGTTTTTGTGATCTAATTACTTGTGATTAGTGTAGGATCAATTGGGGACTCCATCTAGGAAGGAATGGGTGTAAAATGAATAAAAATAGTAATTTTGACCCTAGGAGCTCATTACAAAGGACTAGAGTTTGCTTTTCTAAGAAAAAGGCCAATTTGTTTTTTGGACAACGAAGGAGGGCACTCCTAGCTAGGAGTTTGCTCGTGAGGGAGATAGTGACCTAAAATATCTTAAGAGCAAGGCAGAGCATGTCCCTCGTTGTTAAATTCAGTTTTTATAGAAAAACAGTGAGATGGTGCATGATCAATAAAATTAAAGCTTATTTCTTTCATTTATTTCGGCTAAGAATGAAGGAAAGAAAGGGGAAGAAGGAGAACATCATGGTTCCAAGTTGATCTTCACCAGGTCTTAGCAGAGCTGGGTCATTTTCCTAAACTTCTTCCATTTATTTGCTGGTTTTCATGAAAATAACCTTTCCCTTGATATACATTTTTTTTAATAGACAATGATTTTGGGTGTCTCTAACCTAGGCTTTTGATGCCCAGTTTGAAACTTCAAGTTCACCATAAACTTAGGCCTTTAAAAATGAGAATGAATTTCGAGCAGTTCGAGAAGTTTGAGAAAATTTTTGTAAAAATTCACCAACTAGGAAAAGTTCAAAGAAGTTTTATATAGATGCTAAGTTATGCACAATAACTATTAGAAATAAAGAAAACAAACATAAGTAGATATTTTTTACATATAAAAGTAAATTGGAACATGCATTTTTACAACTTCAAATGTTGGCCCCGAAAATCTCTATGCCCATTCCAATGTTGATATTGTGATTGACCTTTTGCTTTATTTAGTTAAAAAAACATATTTTATTTCTAACACTTCATCGAAGACATCAAGTTCTAGCAAATTTCACTGAAATTTTCAAATTTTTCAGCAATTTCATTTTCTATTTACATTTGAACTTTCGTTTAATCTGCCCTAAGACCTTAATGATTCAGCTAATTTCAACAAAGTGCATTGATATTTCGTACCATGCCCTTAGCTGGAAATCAGTTGTAAATGGTAAGAATCGTTTTTTATGCCTCAATCATGCCAAATTAGGTTTGATCTTCGAATTGATTGGTTACATAGGCCACATAACATAATTGGCAGTGTAAGACTAACTAGAAAACTATAGAAATAGAGTCAGGAATAAGTAGGAATTTGGACTGAAGAGTTAATTTGTGATGTTTCTAATGTTATATGAAGTAAGATTGAGTTAAGGAGTGGAATTATTAGACTTTCAATTGTGGAACTGGTGAAAATGCAATGAATTTGTAAGAGAATGAAAAGGGAATTAAGAAATTGTATTTGATTTGAAGGTAATGATGTACATAGGTTCTAGTAGAGGAGTCTAGTGTGTTTGGTTGGGGGGGGGGGGGGGGGGGGGGGGGGGATTAATTTTGGGGGTTTTAGTAAGTAAAAATTTTTTTTTTTTTATTTTTTTTTTTTTAAATTTTTTTTTGAGATTTGT
>JAJIYU010001893.1:0-33680 GCA_030144865.1 Tinospora cordifolia
ATTTTTCTTCCAAAAATTCTATTTATCATTCTAAAAATCTGATAATTACTCCAAAAATTCATAAATTCATCCTATAAATTATTTTCCTCAAGAAAACACATTTTCCTAATATTTCATTGTGTTTTCTCCTTAAAATTGTATTTTCTTGAATTATTTACATTTCCTTTAATAATTAATCCGAAATTGAGAAAAATTGAAAAAAAATCTTGAAATTTCTCATTATAATTCCAGAAAATACATTGAGTACATGAACGTCGGACCCGTCGTTCCGATGATAAAAATGCGGGTCGTCACAAAAGAAGGACATCATAACCCAAATTTCCTTACAAACATGGAAATCCCATGAAGTGGAAGGCTGAATTATGAAATCTAAACTTTGCTCTTTTCTTTTTGGTTTGAACCTGAGAAAATAGGAAAAATGGTTCAGCAGCCAAATTAGCTTAGTGATAATCTGACAAATAATTTTCATAAATGCACTTATAAAGTATGAATATCATTTAAGTAACAATTCCCAAATTTAAATGCTTTAGTACAAATATAACATATGCATATTTGAAACCTACACATGTATTAAAACATGCAAAGGTTATGGAAAATTATGCAAACACCTCAACTGAGGTCACTGAAAGATAGTTCATTATACCCTATTTTGAGACGTCAAAGAAGAGTCAGAACTGAACATCCAAGTTTTAATCTTTCTATCCTTACATCCTTTAGTAACGAAAAGTTATTATTGCGATGTACATCTAGCAAAGGGTTTTTCGATTTTTAATTACTTGTTGGGTGGGATAATTGCATCTATTTGGGTTATGGATTTTTGCAACAGCCTATGGTCATATCATGTTAGGCTGCCTTGATTCACCTTTGGTGAATCTATGTCTTATTTTTGTTCTTCAATGAAATTATTTCTGATTCCTTAAAAAAATAATAAAACAAATAAATAAATACTCCAAAGGCTAGATCCAACTAAGAACCCTGCATGATACACTTTGATCAATGGTAACTGAAGCCATCTTTCTCTTTGCCATGTTGATTTTTTAAGTCTCATAAATTATGTCAAGAGCTGGAGGAAGTTTATTGCTTCCACCGCCACCCCTGAAGACAAGCAAAAATCATCAACATGCTTTAAAAGTGAGTTCTTTCCACCTCAAAAAACCAATTTACGTTCCAAGATTCTTCCTAACCTAGTGAAGAAAAAAAGGAAGGGTGGGTTGCTTGGTCTTAGATCTCTTTTGCTGAGAACTTCCTTCGAGTCTACCATTGATGATGATGATGATAGAATAAGATACTGACCCCAAATATCCTCCCATCCATTGCCTCTATCACCCAAACCCTCAAGGATGAAATCAAGGAATTCCCAGTAAGATCATTTGTTATTCCCTTTCTTCTATTAAATTCTCTTTAGCCAAAGCATAACAAGCTTCTTAAATGAAGATCTTATGGTTGAAGAGCATGTTTTGTTTTGAGTAATGCTGCATTGATTGCCATAAGAACTATAATATAAACAAAATCACCCCTAATGCCATTGGATTTCTTTAGGTCAGTCCAAGTGCCTCTTTAATGCAATCTGAAGGTGACAAGCTTTTGTTGTTTGCATAACAGTTCAATACCCCAATTAATTTATTGTCTTTTTTGTTTTACTCACTGCTTGAAATAGACGACACTAAATGCTGAGTTTTGGCCTACTATTTCAGGCTGACGGAGACTACAGTGCAAAACTCGGAATCACAATTCTAGGTACTTGGCGCTGTTTTTGTTATTCTATGGTGATGAACTAAGGAATTCCACTGTTGATATTTCTAAAACAGTTATACTAAAGGTTGTCTTTAATTTAGGAGAATCTGTGCTTGTTGAGGATGAAGCAGTGGTGATAAACAGCATTATTCTACCAAATAAGACTCTCAATGTCAGTGTACAGAATGAGATCATTCTGTAGCAAAGCTTGTGAGACCGCTCAAAATAAAGCCAAGGCACCACTGAGCGCTTCTCCTATTGTTCTTTCCAATCTTTGCCCTTTAATCTTATTCATGATGTGCTATTATTCTTGATTGACATTGTCATTCCTGTTCATTTCCTTGCTCCATGATATCTACACAATTTAAGTAGGTAAGAAGCTCCGAATTACATTCTTGTTCCTATCCTCATCTGCCGATAACAAATAGAATGCATTGCTTCACATACTTCATGATTGGAAAAACTATTTTACTTATACTGCATAATAGTTCGGCTGCTTGCTTAAGCCTTCAATAATAGTTTCTTATTCTTTTGTATCTAGGATCTCTCGTCATTTTTGTTGCATCAGGGCCTTGGGTTGTAACAGATCATTACATGTAACAAAACTTCCTTAAGGTTTAATAAAATGCGTCACCTGGGACGTTATGTTCCAATAGTGAAATGGTGGGGGTCAGGAATGGCATAATTGACTCAATTCTGAGACTGGCTAGAGTATCCAACAAACACACGCACACCCACGCATGAAAATTTAGTTTATAAATAAAGTGATGGCATGCGCATGTTGGGGGGTATTTTAAAGATGAGAAAATCTTGAATCCAATCAAAAGTTCAACACAGGATACTCTTTCTGCACCATTTCTATGGAAAATGCAAGATTATTTTAAATTTAAATTGTTTACGGTTCAATTTCTTATAGTTCGTTCGGCTTTACATTTCAAATTTTTGAAAACATTAAATTATTTCAGAAAATTTTTGAAAAGGATTCTTTACGTCCACTTTATCTAGAAAACAAATTGCTTTTAGAAAAATAACATAAGATTTTATTTCTGGGTTCCCTCTTTTTAACATTTCATTCCTGTTTTCCATATCGCAAGCCAAAGGCCATCTAAGAGTTTGGGGACTTCGCGTAGTAGCCAATTTTTTCTAATCAACATAGCTTGCATCTCCACGGAGGAAAATAGCGTAAGATTCCTCCTGTCAACCATTTTTCTATGTATTGGAATTTCCTTCGTAAAAGAATGAAACTAAATAATAATAGCATGTTTCCCATTTTACCAGAACACGAGGCAAAAGCTTGGCATCCAGTGGCCAAGAAAACATTCCGCACGCCCTTACGGCGAAAGGGCCCGAATGTGATAAATTTTTGTTTCTACATTAGAAATTCGAAACAAATTTCTGCTTCGTCTCCCACCTCGGCCAAGCTGAAAAAAATTGAATCTATTCCCTTGATTAATATCAGGCGAATCCAACGCGTCAAGGGACTGAATGGATTTGGTACACTACTTTATGACCCACCTGATCCTTGAAATTTAGGCGATATTCAATTCTTCAACATACAGAATTCAGTGATAAACATGAAGACCATGTCAAATTGGCAGAGTATTGAAACATACATACGGCAATTTAAAAACAAAAAAGACATTTTTTCAATTAAAAAAATACCCTACCACATACAACATAAACTGACGTTCACATAAACTAGGGGCATGATATTGAAAACTTGAGTGGCATTACTTGATAGGTGATGAATTGAACATGTAGGAACCGTAAGTTTCTTCTAGAGAAAGAACACAAGCATCAATTCAAACAAATATTTTCCATATAAGCATAATTTTTTCTGGACCTCTCTAGCACATAAATAAAGCATTTTACCTTGTTAGCACAATCACGTACGATCAGCTCTCCTGCTCCATGAGGACTCAAGTGATCATAACATAAATGATGACAAATTCAAAGTGTCAGCATATCCTTTTTCTTAGTTGAACATTTCATACTCCTGTCACGGCATTAATCAATGAATGCTAATGCTCATGTTTACAGCAGGAATGAGACGCTCCAATAAAATCTATTGCACCATATCACAAAGCAGTATTAGATGTACTCGTGCGTTACAGACTGAAGACTTCATCGCAATGACAAGTTTCTCTTTAAAAGAAGACAAAATAACCAGAAAGGATAAGAAAACTCCGTCTTGTGGAAGCAACCCAGCAAAAGAGCATGTGTATTGGGGGAAATGCTACAATCTACACATACTAATCAGATCGGTCAGAAGTCTAGGATACCTCATAAGACTCATCTACTTACTTTCTATCTACCACCTTCTCTTAGCAATCCTCCAATGAGGCCCCAAAGTCCCTACATATATTTTTTAAAGATAAAATAGAATTTACTCCTTTCCATCTTTGACATGTAGTTCAATAAATATTTTCTTCCCCGATATTTTATGACAAGGAGCCAGTTGATCTTTGCTTAATAAATGAAACAGTTCTAATGATTTGCTCCATCTTACAAATGCCCAGAAAATCAAGCATTTTGTATTCTTTTACCTTGTAATAGTAGTAGCATTCACATTTCAATGATGAGGCCTCAACTGCAATTTGTAAGCTTGTATTTCCATGGGAGATATAATTACGTGGCCCTCCTGGGCAGCATCCCCAAACTGCTCAATATACCCCAGCTTTTCTGGGTCATCATGCAATAGATTTAAGGAAGTTGCCTTTGCATTCAAGACTGCAAGATCCTTAAAGACGTAGAACAAATTAATAGCCTCATCAGCGACACTTGAACACTGGGTTCTGCCCTTTGGACAATAGGAAGAATCCCATTGTCTCCTCTGTAAAACTAGAACAAATCTAGAGTCTTGCTGAGATGATTTTAAGGGACGTGGAACCTTGAAGTTAACAATATGCAAGTCACATGGCAGTGAAGCAGCTAAAGGAAAGAAGGATCTTGGGGCTGGCTGCACGGATGTTTCCTGTGGTTTCTTTGTGATGAATGCATGCATAGGATAGTTCAAATGAGCTCCAACACGATGAGAGAGAAGAGAGGGATTCAAAGGTAGCGATGTGGACACAGGATTCAATGCAGTGGAAATGTTGGATTCCTTAATAATGTGGAAAACTACATTCATTGGACGATTATCCATGACTCCTTGTCCAAGACCACGTCCATCATCTCTAATCAAACGCCGATCCAGCATGATCTCTAGCCAACCATTTTTAAGGCTCGCCACACCAAGTGATTGACGAGTGTGGACAGAAAACCGATGACCCCCCAAATCCTGCAAGAAGGCAAGGGAAGGCATAGGGTAATAATTTCCCTGCAGAGGGATTTTATCATAGGTCTCTCGACGACTCATTTGAAAGCCATTTAAGTCAGAATAAAAAATCCTTCTGCTGTCCAGATCCGTCTTGTACCTCACTATCAATTCCCTATCATTGAACTCGTGACCAAGCAGCTCAACATGGTATTCTTTCTCAACGAGAAATTCTTGTAGAGTGTTTTCCCCATTGTATATGCGAGTGCTATGAGAAATGGGTGACTTTTCCCATGTTGTCTTTGGATAAGAGAAGAATTCTTGCACAAAGTGGCCCTCAGACATCACAATCTGCCCACCACCATGAATAATAGACTCAGCCTCACCAGTGGGTTTAAACAGGTACGCTCCACTGCCAAAGCTAGAGTACATACCAATTTCTTCTCCAACAACAGTTTCAAAGCCATCCTTATGATTAATTTTATGCAACAAACCATGCTTGACATCAAAGGT
The DNA here is from genome assembly GCA_030144865.1 of Tinospora cordifolia. Lineage (NCBI taxonomy): Eukaryota > Viridiplantae > Streptophyta > Magnoliopsida > Ranunculales > Menispermaceae > Tinospora > Tinospora cordifolia. The sequence continues at coordinate 5,504 of JAJIYU010001893.1, forward strand.
GAGTGTCTGATGTTGGTTCTTGATAGAAGCCCATTCTCCTTCAAGTTTTGAGCACACATACGAATGGGGACAAGAAAATGTACCAAGATCTGTTAGAAATTTTAGTTTTGCTGGTTCCGCTTTATCACATCCAACAAATCCATTAGCAATATAATATGTTTGCAGACCCATGGGAGGTACAGAAACTTGCCAATAGAGACGATGCCTCCCTGTAAAAATCTTGCCTTTGTCGTGTTGCCACTCTGGAGAAATCTGGCTTTTCACACAAGACCAATTTGAATCAAGAACAGTTACATCCACTCTATTGACTATTACCATCACAATTTCATATCTAGTTTGCTCCAATGGATTAAAAAGAACCACAGAATGTGCACTTCCTTCAGGGGGATTTAATGCTTTATGCACTGGTTGAACATCGTACCTTGACCTTACCTGCTCAGGTTCAAATACTGATGGATCCTTATCCAGTTTCTCATGGCGGATTCCAAGTAGCACTTCAACAGCTTTAGACATAAATACATGTAGATCCACTAAAGAAGTATGCATCCGAGTTCCATAGTCTTCAACCACATGATCTTTAGCAGTGCCAGTTACCCCATCATGATGCTGAAAAAGAGCTAGATTTCTCCTTGCAGCTGTTAACTTGTGGGAAAAACTCGTTGGGAACTTCTCGCATGTTGCCTTCTGACAGTATCCAAGCAATAATGCAACCATAATTTCTCCCGCACGAAGCGTCTGCTCCAGTACTCTATCAACTGCCTTGAAAAACGGCCTAGAAACATAGTAGCCACTCCAATAGTCATGGTTTCTGTCAGCATAGGTAAAGAAATCACCTGATAAACTGGGGAAACCCACAATCTGATCAGAACCTACCTCACCAGGTCGAGAATAATTAATTCTTTCAGCCTCATCACGTAAGTTCTGAAAGTAGTCTTCAAGAGTACCAAATTTAGCTTCAGCATTCAGATTGGCATCAGCATTGATATAATCAAATAGCAACTGATAATTTCTAAACTGGGCCTCTGCTTCCTCAGTGTTGACATAACGAAAATCATCCCCCAAAGGAACTAGAAGTGTGTTTGTCCTGTACAGAGTTGATTTCTTCCGGTACTGATCTAACAATTTCAGGGCCTGCTCTTTCACATTGTCCTGGTTTATCTCAACAGGATTCTGTCCCCAAGGGCAATATTCATAAGCATAGCTACGCATTCGTGCAAAATCAAACTGACAACAAATGGCAGGTTCTGGTCCACATGTGTGTGGAACATCATAAGAATAAAAGGGCATCATGTGTACAAAAATGTCGGTACTTTCCTCAACATCCCAACTCTGACGCCATATGTATTCCAAATTTTTCTGCCTAGAAAGCTCCTTTTTTAATTCATAGTGGGTCCTCTGAATAAGCATGTTCTCAAAACCCATGCGCCGAAGCAGATATGCCATGGTAGATGAATAGCCAAAAGGATCTATGGCCCAAGCGTTTTTGGGAATAACCCCAATGGTCTCATTTAACCATATATTTCCCTCTGTAATCTGATTTAAATGATAAAAAAGCAGTCAAGAGTCTAAAACATTTGGAAAAAAAAAAAAAAAAATGCCTACTTTAGAGCTCCAATACATTTTTAGCTACTCTACAAGACATAAAACACAGGCAACAACTTGATCACTCAATCCTGAACTACAAACACGAGAGACTTGAAAAAGAAAGGAAGCTGTACTTCGATTCTTGAAGAGAAAAAAATTAACTAACATAAATAGAGTTTAAACTGCTATAATACAAATAGTGAGTTTAAACAGCTATAATACATATCAAACTTCCTTTCATATTCAAGGATTACCAACCGTAAAGTAGCAGAATCAGAGGACATATTTGATATGGCACCAGGTTGGGAAGAAGATTATGTAAATTCAAACAACAAGATCAACAATACTTTATTGCTTTTTTACTCTTGACTGCTTGAACAATAATGATAATAATAAACTGTAATCGAAGGATAACATCCTGCCAACCCATCATTGGCCTAAAACCCCATCATAAAAAATTACAGATCGTGAAGACACCCCTTCCCCAATCCCTAAAACAATTTAACATAGATGGACCTTGCACCAGCTCTGCTACAAAAACCCATGAGCTTGCTGTCGATCTAATATTCTCCCATAGATGATGAAACTCCATCTTACAATCTTGAAACATCTAGACACACAAGAAACATCAACCGTAATTCTACTAGATACAACCCTAATGGGCCTGACATACATCCTTCAATCAAAGATGGCCTAACCAGCATCCCCCTAGAGAACTACTGCCATCTATGCCACATGCGACTAGGCCTTGTGTAGCTCAAAAACAGAGGTTTTGCATTCTCTTCTGCCTGGAAGCAAAGAATAAAGCATTGTGGAAATAAACATTGATTCATAGAAATCTTTGCATCACATCTACTAGAGTGTTGATCCTCAGATGAGCCAAAAGCCAATAACCTTGCCTCTAGATGGGATGTGCATTTTCCACATATTTGTGGAGATATGATAATAGCGAATAGGGATTGAAAGTGGGTAATAAGGCTTGACGAATGCTTTATAGGAAAAATTGCCTATTAGGCTCCAAGCCCATTTAAATTTATCCTGGGAGCTAGAAATCTCTACTTGCTCAAGAATATGGAGAATAGGGTATACCTCATTTTGCTCCTCAGTTAATAGAGCTCTAGGGAAGTGAAAATTCCATATTAATCCGGTGAAGATGATGAAATGGAGTGATAAAGACCTATCCTGGAGAGAAGATGGTATGAATAATGAGGGGACAGAATGTGCCAATGAGCACTCGCCAGTCCATCTGTCCTCTCAAAAGCTAAACTTTTTGCCATGACCAAGGGCTGAATTTGAGGGCTTGTGACATAGGCTAGTGATGCAACAAATTGCCCCCAATGAGTAAATCGTTCCCCCTATGCACACCTCCATTTGTCATTAGTATTGAAACCCCGTATCTGCTGACCACCACTCTAGCCCACAACGCATCTCTGCAATATTCTCCAAATCTATTTCCAGCATAGTGCCATTTTGTTTGCTTCCAAGTTATCTAGGCCTAACCTCCACATTCAATTGGCAGTTGAGTTATTTTCCATATTACCTTACATCATGAGTGAATTTACATTTTTACATCCCCAGAAAAAGGCCTTCATCATTCTCTCAATTCATCTTGCACACCAGATGGTATTTTGAACAAAGAAAAAAAAAATTGCCAAAATTGCCTCCAGACCTGCCTTGACCAATGCAAGCCTTCCATCTTTCAATAAAAGTGCATATTCCCAATCTTCCAAACAACGAGAAATTGCGGTGACCACTAAATCCCAAAGTACCATAGGCCCAGGATTTTCACTCAATGGTCAGCCTAAGTACTTCATTGGCCATGATCTGACACTACATTCTACAAAATTAGCAAGTGAAATGATGTTGCCTTCCTCCACATTAATCCTCGTCATTCAACACTTAGCCATGTGCACTTTAAATGCAGAGTTCTCAATAATAATACAAAAACCTTACTTCTTGCGTTTCAATAGACGCAGTGTATCATCCGCATATTGCAATAAAGCCACTCCACATTATCCTTACCCACCTTGAAGCCTTTAACCAACTTCTATTGTGAGTTGGTTATCAATTTTGCAAGCCACCTCCCACCAAAGTGAATAGAAACAAAGAGAGAGGATCCCATTGTCTCATGCCACGACTAGCTACAAATTCTCCTTTAAGCCTTCCACTAATTACCAATAAATATGTGACAGAGCTGGCGCACTCCATTATCCCTTGAATCCATTTATCTCCAAATCCCTTCCGCTTCATTACAAATTATAAGAAGCCTCATTCGATTGTATCATATGCCTTAGCAAAATCCACTTTGACGTTGTTTTTCCCCCAACTTTGCAATCCTCAATCACCTCACTTGCCATCAATACTGCACCAAGAATTTGTCTCCCTTGCAAGAATGCCGATGCTTCATCCACTATCTCATGTGGCAGCTTCCCAAGCCTCACTTATAGAATTTTGAGATGATTTTCGTAAGATTTTTCACATGGATAATCAGTCCAAAATCCTTCAAACTCCTAGAGCCCCCTTTTCAAAATTAGGCATATGTAAATCTCATTCACTATGTCATTAATCACCCCATTGTGCTAGAATTCATGAACACCTTCAAAATATCATTTTGCACCACTTCCCAAGCTTTTTGGAAGAAAGCCATCGTGTAGTTGTTTGGCCTTGGGGCCTCCATCACATTCGACAACCTCCTTCACCTCCTCAATTTGCAAAAGCACCTCCAAGAAGTCCCTATCCTCGGCTAATATTCTACTCAAATCCAAATCCTCAATATCCATTAATACACCCTTTCTGAACAATACACCTTTCTAAGATACTTTAGTCTCCACCACCCTTTGATGACATATATGCAATTATTGGTGCGTGGCATATTGAGGATTTTAAGAAACTTAGTTTGCTTCCCCTTCTTTGAGTCATTTAATTATTCCCTTTTGTAGTGCTATCCTATCCTCTCACGAACACATTTCCTCCAGCTCTACCTTGGATAACTTCCTAAAAGCACTTAACTCCCCTTAACATTCCTCAATCTCTTCCATTCCATCTAAGGACTCAATAACGCTTTGAATTTCCCTCTTACTTCTCGTCAACCCAAAAAATAGCTAGATCCATTGCCTAACTTTTGACTTCATCTCCTTCAATTTTATCATGAATTGCCCCCTCTTGTCCACATGATGATCCATCCTTCAACCAAGCTTTCACCTTTGACAAGATGTTTCTCTGTGTGAGACACATGTTCTCAAACCTAAATAGTGATGAGCCCCATCTAACCTCACAAGTGTCAAGTAAAATGGGTTTATGATATGATGTTGCGTCAACCAGTGTAAATTATTTATTGTGTGAAACACCACCTAGGAGATACTAAAAGCAATCCAGCCTATAGCATATAGGTAAAACTCTCATGACAGACCAAGTGTACCTGAAATTACAGGGGCAAATCCATCAACCCAAATTCGTGATCAACTGGTAGAATTCCTGCGTGCTTCTTGTGAAGCTTGGGCTGTTCAATTTTTCCTCAACCAATCTGGTTGTATTGAGGTCCCCCACCACACACTATCCTCCCTCAATATGCAACATAACCCTGCCAATTCATCCCCAAACCTCTCCCTTTTTGTTGGATTAAAGGCCCATAAACCCATGTTAACCACTTGCTTTTTATCCTAATTCAGCATTTTTACCATCACTATAAAGTTCTCCCAAACCAACCTTCTAATTAAACTTTTCTTCTTGTTGTCACCACAACCACAAACGTTCCATTAAACTGTCTTCATTGTGTAACCTTTCGATCCCCCTCTTGCTTCCACTTTTGTGGAACAATTTACTTTTCTTTGCTACTTTAGAAGCTCTGATGCATTGTTAAACATGTTCTCTTTGGATTTGGCATGCCTAATTCATCTACAACATATATTCTGAATTGTTTCCTAAGACCAAAATTTCTCTTTATTCCTCACTTCCTTGGATGCTCAAACCTCCACCCTCTGCGTGGCACGACCAACCTCGAGTTTTGTAATGTAAAACTGTTTGCAGTTGTATCGACAAATGAATTTCTACCCACATTGTTCAATAGGCAATCATTGGCTACATCTGTATCTAGGGCCTTGTTTAACTAAAATAGCAAGCGAAGAGAGGAGGAGATGGAAGAAGTGATAGATCAAAAATAATAGAGAAGAAGTATTGATAGAGTAGGGAACATAGGGCATGCTTGGTCATGAGAACAATACACACTCCTAATCTAAAGTCAAAGATTTTTTGCGTACATGACCAACATTTCTCTTGGTGATGAAATAATAGAATTTGTTAAATCAATTTTGCTCTTGTACCTAGCTCTAGTTTAGAGAATGCCTCCTCCCCATCAATCATGCTCAGTAAATTTGTTGTGTCAGTGTCGGAGCCAACAAGAGCCACCCAAGCTCTACGTCACATAGACCATCATCATAATCTCAATTATAGATGTCTACAGCCCATTCCTTGAAGACTCCGACTATCTTCTTTGCATTTACTTCTTAGATGGCCATTTCCTCTTGCTTTTATCGTCATTGGCTCAAGGCATTTTAGTCAAGGAATAAACATTGATCATAGCATCCAACTCCTAGCTCTACTACAATTTTGTATGCAGCATCAGTCGATGGAGCAGAATGCCCTATGCTACCATTCCCAAGTCTTCCGTTTTCTTCTACATGACCTTCATCTGAGCCACAGTGAGGATGATGGTCTAATGCTAGTTCTTCCTACTATTCTGACTCTTAAGCCCCATGTCTAAATGCTAATCGTCTTGATCTGGGTTTCATTTGTCTGTCCACTTGTGGATTGTGGGCCCCTCTTATTTTGACCCATGTCATTGCCCTCAATCCACCATTTGTCCATATCATCACTTTCTACACATCTTATTCAATACACCAATGCATGTCTCTTCACCACGCACACTCAATGCGGAAGCACCCCTTTGACTTCCTATCACCATTGATAGTCCACCTCTTCTATGCCATGAGAGCCCACTCATCATTTCACCTTTTGGGGAACTTAATCCACTTGCCCTTTTTATATTCTTGTTCTTTTGGTTTTTCCCACTGGTGAGGTCTGGTGAGGTTGAGCCTATTGTTCATTATGTAATTCTTAGTGTGTGGCTGAGGGCATGCTTTTCAAATGTTTCCAAACTTTATTATATATTGACCAGAACATAGAACGTTAGGCAGACATTGAATGTATTAGAATTTGGCTCAATGGAGGTGACCTACATCACTATCTTTGACATAAATAGTAATCACCATTTGTGAGATTCAATAGAACATTATAGTTTAACTGTGATACAAAAGCTACTTTTTTGATACAAGATTTCTGATTTTTTTATTTTTATTTTTTTTTAAGAAACAGAGACTATATATTGATAAGAAAGAAAATACAACCAATTGGATGAGATATCCAAGTTGTTAGTACAACAGAAAACTATAAAGATTGTAAAATACTACCCCCCTTAAATAACCATTCCCCAAAAGAGTAACCTAATCCTAATTTGTTGTTGAAGATCCATGTGGCGAACAAAAAGTTAGATCTTTCCCAAAGCATCTTCTCCGATTTCTGGTTTTCCAAAAAAAAATTCTGGTATTTCGTTCTTCCCATGTGGCATACCATATAGATGCCAGCACCACCTTCTGTTTTTCCAATATAGCTTGATATGAGCATGTATACCCCTTTTCGAAAAGTTGAAAAGAGTACTAGTATCAGGAGGAATGAGGGCAGTATGAACCTACATCCACTGACGCCAAATAGCTTTCACCATGTCGCATTCTGCTATCAGATGTTGGGTTGTCTCCTCGTGATTCTTACACATAAGACAAATGGAGGGATTCAAACTAAAATGAGGGAGTCTTCTCTGTATGTTCTCTGCAGTCTTTAACTTCTTCAATTTGATGAGCCACATTAGAATCTTAGCCTTCATTGAAACCTTTGTTTCCCAAATGAAATCCATAGAAATGTGTGGTTGTCCACTTGCATGAGTGGATAACTGAGTCATAAACGACCATACTGTAAATTTTCAACTGTAATCCTCATTCCAAAAGGTTTTATCTTCTGCACTACTATTATTCAAATGGAAGCTATTATGGGTGTTCAGCATCTCTCCAAGCTCGTCGACATGATCATCACTAATACGACTAGAAATGTGTAAATTCCATCCCCACTGCATCCTCCCCTCCACCACACTGCAACTTCTAAATTCTGATACTGTGGCTTCTTTTTTTTCTTGGAAAGTCGACAAGTTTAGGAATCTTACTTGGAGAGTGTCCTTTCCACACCAAGTGCCTGTCCAGAACCTTACTTTATCTCCTTTTCCAATTTTCCATACAATAGAGGGTCTGAATTTATCATATATTCTAAATATGTCCTTCCATGGAGACCGATGGCTACTTTTCCTGTTTAAACCTGCTTCTCTCCCAAACTCCTTGGTCCCATATATGCTACACACTATTCTAGCCCACAATACCTCTAGGTTCTCCATCATCCTCCACAGCCACCTTCCCCTCAAAGCAACGTTTCGCTTGATCATGCCCCCAACTCCTAGCCCTCCCTTACTTATTTCTTGACTGACTTGCATCCACCACCCATACTCTGTCCCTTCTCCGATTCCTCATGTTTTCACAAAAAGTTCCTCATCAACTTCCCAATATTAACAGCCACTCTTTTTGGCATCCGAAAAACCGACAGGAAGTAAGTTGGCAAAGCTTCCAAAACAGTTCTAAATAGCAGCAATCTACCTCCCCTAGAAGAGTAACTTCTCTTCCAACCTGCTATTCGCCATTTGACGGTATGTGCCATTGGATCCCAAAATCCAATTTTGTAAGCATTGTCTCCTAGGGGAAGTCCTAAATAACTAATAGGCCACTTGCTCGGAGAGACCCTTAAGGATGCAGCTGTGACTTCTACCTTTGCACTCTCATGTTAAGACCTAACAATTGACTTTTTGCACCATTTATTTTCATTCCGGTTAAGAAGCTGAAAGCTTGAAGCACATTTTGCACTGTTTCAATCTCCTGCTTTTTGTTTTGCATGAAAATGAGATAGTCATCAGCGAATAGGAGGTGAGTAAGCTGGAGATGCTCCTTTCCTATGTATAATCCTTCCAATTTGCTTGCTTAGACTATTTTTTGTATCACTCTTGTAAGTGTATCAGCAACCATGGTAAACAAGGAGGAGGATAGAGGGTCCCCTTGTCTCAACCCTCTATACCCATTAAATTTGTCCCTCGATCTTCCATTTATAAATATAGAATAATTAACCATCCGCAAGCATGCCTAAATCCACTTTCTCCATTGTTCCCCAAAACCTTTCCCTTGCATTATAAAATCAAGAAAACTCCACCTAACTGAGTCATAAGCTTTCGCTAGGCCTACTTTCAACAAGAAGCCTTGTTTTCCTGTAACCCGGTGCTCTTCAACTACTTCATTAGCAATCATAATTGCATAAGTTATTTGTCTATCCTTGACAAACGCTAGCTGGTACTCACTCACTATTTTATGAATAACAGTGTGGAGTCAATTTGCCAGTGTTTTAGCAACAATTTTGCATAGGCTGGTAGTTAAACTGATGGGCCTAAAATCTTCCACCTTCATAGAATTAGACTTCTTCGGGATTAAACATATGTACGTCTCATTGACCTTTCCATTAATAATTGCATCCCTGTGAAATTCCTTTATACAAGCCAGGATGTCCTTCTTGACAGTATCCCAGTCATGCTGAAAAAACGCCAAGATAAAACCATCCAGGGTCAGGGCCTTCCCTCCATCACAGCTAAAAATAGTCTCTTTGATCTCATCTTCCTTAAAATTTCTTTCAAGCCAACGACTGTCCTCTTTAGTCAACTTTTGCCAGTTTAGCCCTTCCACCTTCCATTTATCTGATCTTGGTTCATCCAGTAATTCGGAGAAATGCTTCAAAATCAAGTACTGAATATCCTGTTCAGATTCGACCAGGTTTCCTGTAGTGTCTTCCAACTTTGATATAATGGCGCAAGATTGGCACAGTGACAAGATTCGGTGGAAGAATTTTGAGTTAACATCCCCTTCTCTAGCCCATTTTATTTTGGCCCTTTGCTGACACTGCCTCTCATGCCTACATTCAATAAGTTGTAAGCCTTCCACCAGTTTTTTTTTTTTTGTCTTCCAGTAGAGCAGGACTTTCTTCCGTCTCCAGTCGTCGATCCACTTCTGTGAGACATCTCTAAAAATCAATTTCCTTTGCCCTATCCACTCGACCTATCCCATGGCCCATTTTTTAGGCTTCCTCTTCAAATTTTGGAGCTTCAACATGAATTTATACCCCTCCCAGCCCTGGCTTATATCATTTTCTCATTCCTTTTGCATCATTTGGATGGGCTTTTGCTTGTATAACCATTCGTTGTTAAAATTAAATGGGGCAAGGCCCCACTAGATCTATTTAGTATTCAACATGATTGGCCAATGATCTGAAGTTAGCCGTTGTAAACCCCAGATTCTCTGCTGATTAAATTTCTCGCTCCATGCTTCATTGCACAAGAATCTGTCGAGCTTGGACATGGCTGGATTAGCTCAGCCGTTGTTCCAAGTATAATTCATATTCTTCAAATCAAGTTCAAATAGTTGCATATCATTAATCCAGTCTTCAAACATCCTCATGGACCCTGTGATTTGCTGACTATTTTTTTTTTCTCTCTTATAGACCTAACCCTATTAAAATCACCTCCTATACACTAATGGACCTAAATGCTGGCCGAGATGGCAGCAAGGTCAATCAGGCAATCCTTTCCTCTTTTGTCACATGGGCTACAAACAACTGTGAACCACCATTCCACCTCAATCCCCCCCCCCCCTTTAATTTTAATAGACAGAGTGTATCCCTTCCCATCGTTCCAGCACCGTCACATTTCGTATATTCCACATGATCAGAATGCCTCCAGTTGTACCTCTGCCGACAGCATAGCCCAATCCACGAAGCGTCTCTTCTAGAGGCACACAATCAAATCTGGTTCAATAATGTCTCCCTTGGCTTCCTGCAAAGAGATCAAATCTGCTTTGGCTACTGACACTATCTTCCTTATTAAGCGTTTTTTGTTCTCACGGCCACACCCACGAATATTCCAGCTGAGTATCTTCATAGACACTAATAAACCCCAATAAGATAGTTGGTCCTTATTGGACTGCCACCAATTGAGCATTGATTGAAAGGAGAAAGCCTCGGACCCTTTCATATTCGGTCTGCTATATGTTTATTCCTTTAAGACCATCATCATATCTGGTCATCATCTGTTGTTTGCCTTCTGATATACCTCCTGTGTGGCCTGGCATCTTCGTCTTCTCATGTATTTGACAGTTGATATTGTCCATATGCTTCAAAGAATTGTTGTTATCTTGAGGTTCCTCTGGCTCGCTAGAGTAGGTAGAAAGGGTAGGAGCAAGGTTAGGATTGCGTACTTGGAATTGATCGTCATCCTCCTCTTGGTATTCAGTACCGCTTCTCGGTCCCAAATCCGCTCCTATGTAAGCAGCGTATGTGATTGGCGTCTCAGGGACCTTTGACTGATCCATATTATAAACTTCTTTATAATCTGAGTCGAAGCCCAACTCAGATCCAATGTCCCCTACTCGGCCTGCCCATTGGGCCATAACACTCTTCTTTCTTCTTTTTCCCTCCTTGCCCGCTCTATGATAGACCTGTAAAATGGGCCGCACTTGATTTTTGGGCCCACTAAATTGAGTAGTTTCTACCGCGCTTGGATTTCGATGTCCACTTGTTTTGACTCGTTCAGGAGCCCGGGTCCAGTCTTCCTTAGCCACTTTTGTAGCCCGGCCCATTGTTTTGGGCTCTTCTTCCCATGTGATGTGATTGTCTCTGCAATCCGCTGACTAACTCATTCCAGTTGTCCTTCTTCCATTGGCACAATGACTTGTTTGTTCAACCATGCCAACCGACATTCATTCTGTTACTAGTCGTTCAACATCATCATTGCCCTCGAGATTTGCACCCTCATCGTCGTTGTTGGAAATCTCAATCTCTGATTATCGGCTCTCGGCGTATTGCCATTTTTCGGTTTGCATGATGCCCTTCGAGTGTTTGCCAGTGAACTGGTCCAGAATTTGTTGGCGAAGCTCCTTGATCTCTACTCCCCAATTTCGTTCAATCTCTACCAATCGAAGCTCCTGGATACCTTTGTCATCGTAAATTTCAAACTTCTTTGGAAGGAAACCCGAGTCACGACCTTTGAGTTTCAGGAAAGCCATCTCCATCGATTCCGACAAGCTTGTGATTTTCGCAACATTCAGCAGCCCCCCACACATTTCTCCAATCCTATCAAAAGTGTAGATGTTCCACTTCTCAGGTCGTATACCTTCGACCCCCACCCAACTATTCTAGCAAGCAATCTGAGCTCCATCTTCCGCCATTTTGTCACGCCATTCCTCAAAATAAAACCCCCCTAGCAGTGTATGATATTTTTTTTTGTTCGAAGTTTGCGAATCTCTGTCTTGTTCTAGCAGTATAGCAAGTCTCTTGCTACATCCAACCTTCTGATATGTATTACCCTCTGCAGAAGCCTCTGGACCGACTTTGCGATGATCTTCCATGAGGTCTCATCAGAAGTCCTTATGATCAAAAAATCTTTCCCATCCCGATTGTCTCTGTTGATATTTTCTTCGTCTCGTTGTCTCACTTCCAGTGCAGTGTTCCTCCTTAGTCAACCATTCCCTACTATATCCCTTGTCCATGCTCCTCTGTGCCCACTCTCATCATCCCCTACTACAGTTGTCATTGTTAGACAAGGTTTCTTCGTTTGGTCCCCTGGGGCCTCCTTCCTTAGTCGAACATCTTCTTCCTAAATTATTGCATCCAATGCCTTCCATAGATTATGCCACACCTCCGTCGTACGTTCCACCGGGAGTACGATGCTTTTAGACTGGCCATTCACCAACTTAGAAAGCTTGATGAATCTTCCTCATTCATTAACAAAGCACCTCCATTAGTAAGTTGTATCTTGAGTCTCTGAACACACCTGATATCTTCCTTAACGTTTTCTCCTACAGCACCTGTTCCACTTTTTTTTTTGAGCCACCGAATCACCTCTTTAGTTAAGGCAAGTTGAAAATGTCGGTGTCTTGTAACTTCCTACATTATAACTTCACGACAATCTTTGGTATAACATATCAAGAAGTATTTAAACTGTTTTGGAAATGATATGTATGACCATTCACCATTCAATGTCATTAACACCCTTCCTCTCGTATTGTGACCCCCTCGCGACTTTTTTTAATATTCTTTCCTTTTTTGGTAACTGGTAACTTTCTTATCTGGTTTAGTTGGACGTGTTCCTTGAGTGTGTCGAGGTTTTCGACGTGTGACCTCTGTCCACCCTTCCTGCCCGTCTTCTTCTTCCACCTTCTGTGGCAAAATGTTCTTCCATGACGTCGTCTTGGTGTGGAAATTCTCTGACTCCTTTGTCTGTGATCCTTCATCGTAGTCCCAGTGTTTGCTCCTGTTCCATTGCCTCCTTTTCTGTGTCTCCTTGCCTGTGTGACCCACAGTGCTCTGTTGTGAATTTTGTCCTTTGTTCCCGCCTCTATACAACTTTGATTCTTTGTCCAATCGTCCTCTTTCGCAATATGCTTTCCTCCCACTGTTGATCCATTGTTCGTCATACTCCAATCTTCGGTTGCCCTTGTTTCTCGTTCGCGTCGGTACCATTCGTCGTTCGTTCGCTTTGGTCGCCTGTGCTCCCTCATCTTTTTTTTTTTTTTTTTTTGATACAAGATTTCTAATTGACTTCAAGTTCTTCTGCATTACCTTACAAACACTTAAAACCTAGAAGGATCCATTCCCACATTATTAACTCTTCAACTAGAAATGAATCCCATGACAACACAAGCTACAAAGCAAGAAAATTTTGCTGACAAATGTCACAGTATAAATACTAGCTATCCACCATATATGCTAAATTCATCAACTTTGTTTGATTCACCAACAAATTGTTTCAGGTAACAATCATCACATTCACGAACTATATGACATAACAGGGAATACCTATATCCAGTCTTTTTGTATCAAAACTTTATGAAATTATAGGATAAACTTGGGCCATTCTTTTTAGTCGATCATTTTTCTAGTGAAGCTTTAACAATATCCTACTGAAAGATACTTATTGGAAAGAAATATACTATTGAGAGATTGAACCTTGCTAGTTGCATTACTTAGCTACCAAATGCCTTAAGATGCATTCCGTTTTGTAATCTGAATGATTGTATTTACTATAATTTAGTGCCAATAAATGAAGAGAAAGGAAGCACAAAATCCTTGTAAGCATGTTAACCACATAAACGTAACAAACAATATAGTGAATTAAAAAACTAAAAAAAATAAAAAACCAAAGAAAAACCATGTGCAGTAACAATAACAAAGTAGACGAAGTCTATTTGGGTACCTGTTCTATAATGGCAAAGTAATGAGAGTTAGCCTGCAAAAGAAATATTGATAAATGAGAGGGTCTTCCACAAAATGACTTGCAAAGAATGACTCATTAATTTGTAATTCAGTGTTTTTGATTTTGTATTACATATAATGGTGCCGAAATTTAAAAAAAAAAATCAACAGTAGACTCCAATAGCAATTGAAAGTTGATGAAATAATCATGGAAGTACCAAACAAGCAATCTAAAGAGAAAGAATTGCACTCAATGGTACACACGACAAAATGCCATGTTTACCAACCCCCATCAAAAAAAAAAAAAAAAAAAAAAAAACTTTGCCGAGCTATTCCACCCTTCCAATTTTTGGAACCACCAAAATGCAAAGTAGATGTGATTAAAAAAATGCAAAAATTCACAAGAAACAATTAACTAATTTGACAAACTTTGATCAATTTTGATAAACTTAAAATTTTCAATAAGAAAAGCAAAATTTCAACATAAAATTCTATGAAATTCTTCTATGACTCTTGCAAATTAGTTGAAGATAAAGAACTTGGTTATTTGTGCCTTAAAAAGGGAATATTTTGTTAGAACAAAACCAAAAGTGACGTGGATTATTTAAGAATTGAAGTCAATTTGCTTTTTAAAAAGAAGACATCAAATTCAATAAAAATCTGATCAAATTTGACAATGAAGAAAATGTATTATTTCATCAACCAAAAACACAACTAATTGTACTTGTACAATATTTTAGCTTCATCAACCAACATAGCACTATAATTTTTTTTTTTTTGAAAATCCTAATAGCTAGCAAACCACATAATCTTACAAAATAGGACTAACGAGAATTTGATCAAATTACAAAATAGTACTAACAAGAAAAAGAGAAACAAAAAAAAAAGTTAAAATGAAGCAAAACTAAAACACAGAAAGCTAAATCAAAAGAGTTCCCAAAACCATCTTTTCTTATTTATAATATTGTGTAACACACAACATTAAATGTCAAACTAATAATATTGTGGTACAAAAGCAAGAAAGTACAAGTTGAAAATGAAACATAGAAAAAAAAAAGAATCAAGATCCAAAGCCAATAATCAAAGTTATCAACCCACTTAACCACATTAATTTTGTTAGCATATTCATGGATGCCTTAATCAATTAAATAAGATCGATTTCTATAAGTTATTAGCTTATTTTACCAGAAATTTTGACAACAAAAAAAGTCTCAAAATCAAATTAAACTTCTCCAAAAGCATTTTGATGTTCAAGTGACCAAAGTCCACGACAAAGTTCAAATTTTTTTATACTCCGCAACATGACCATGCCTTTCACTTCATTCTATCAAGAGCTAAAGTTACACCTAAATTACAAGTAATCATACTTCTATAATTATTTCTCTCGACGTTATTTTAGGTCTTCTTTCACCTCTACTGTGAATTATTAACAAGCTGATCTTCCTAATCGGGCATCCAAAGGTCTTCATTGCATATGACCAACCATCTAAAGTTCTGTCATCTTATCATCACTTAGGCTAATCCAACCATTTCTTAAAAATGCAAATATCTAATCGTATCTAGTAACTTTTTACCACATATCCATCTCAAACGTGGATTTACACAAAACTTTGTTTATTCATGTCTTATTCTCCATTGCTCAACAATTGTTTCCAAATACAATATTTGGCCCATCAGCAGGTCTATAAAATTTACTTTTTTCCATGTGTCAAATGTTGGGGGGCATCGCAACCAACCCAATGCCACCCGACATCACCCAAAAGAAGTTTTGACCGGACTACATTTCGCATTGGTCGAGTGCTTGGGTTTACTCAACTACAATTTTTCTTTTACCCTTTTGTTTTAATTTCAGCCCAAAAAACCATTACATACTAAACTCAAAAGCATGGCATTGAAAAAAGTATAAAATCCTTGCACTAGAAATTTAACTCCCATGAGAAACAAGAAGTGCCCATTTAAAAAATCATTTATTAGCCTTGAAAAAACAAAGTACAAAAAAGCAGAAAAGCTAAGTCCGATTCATGAGAATAATGAATGAAAAAAGTAGTTTTTTTTTAATTATGAAAAGTAGCAGTTTTTCTGCAACTTTAATAAAGAAAGTGCACGATGCTAAAATAGCAACAAATTTGGCACAAAATCAACTATTTCTATGCATAAACATTCACAAGCATGCCAAAGCACAACAGAAAAAGAATTTCTAGCACCAAAGCAGGCAAAACAACTTTATTAGTATTAATAATGGTTAAGTCATCTCAATTCACACAATTATACCTCAAATTACAAAATCACGCCTCGTATCACATGTTAATTACATAATTTGAAAAGATCTAACAATTATCAAATATAATATTCCAAAAGTGTGCTTTAATCTTTTCGTTGTCTTAAGAACATAAGAAGCTCAGATGAAAATAGACCTGGAAGAAAGCCAAATTGAACTCATAAGATACTAAGTTCACACAAAAAACAATTGCTGTTAATGCTAACCCTAAAGAGAGGGCCCCTTTTAAGTTGACACTCCGGTGTGCATGAGAACGTACAGACAATGACTTGAAACAAAATGGGCCAGCAAGTTGGCGTGGGATTCAGTATCAAGGCAAAACAACTTTATCAAGCCTCATGCTTTTCTAAACTTTGATTATAATACAACTATGAGAAGATACCAATGAAGTATTTCAAAAATACCTTAAAGGATATAACATGTATGTAGAAAGATACTTCAATGGATTTGTAAACCAAGTATAGGTTACGGAATGGCGCATAGTGGATGGAATTTTAAGAATCAAAATATAAAGCTATAGAATCAAAGCACCAGATTTTGCACTAGTCTGTGATCTTTCCATAAGTTGTATTATATGGCCAATACTACTTTTTTAATAGTTATGAAAACTTAATGAGGTTGAATAGCTTTTGCTTAACCAAAATGATTGATCAACATGAAAGGATTTCCCTGGATAATGCTTAACCAACAGCATAGATATATAAAAATGAAATTGAAGCTTTAAAACTATTATCTCATTAGGAGGACCAGCCTCCCAACCTACAGGTAAGGGACATTCATCTCCTAAACAGCTAAAACTTATAATGGCAAGAACCTCTTTAGTAATTTAAAAGGTAAATTCAAAGTCCATTTTGGCATTATGCAAAGAATATCCAACTTAAAGGCTACTTAAAAGGAAATTAAATGAAAAGGAAAAGCCTATAGAGAAAGAAACGAAAAAGAAAGATACTTTACATGATTTTCATTAATCCATACAAAAAAAGAACTATGATAGAGTCTCTTAAGCTACAATAATAGGTTTTAGAGGAAAATATAATTAATAACATTGACCTAATAAGGATAAATATGATCAAGCAACAATCATAATACAACAATAGGTGAAGAAACTAGAAGATTCTCAATTCTGATAGGTTTACATTAAAGATCTTCCCTAAATAGGATCATCAACCAAACAAGCATATGTATGATTGAGCAGTAACCATAGCAGAAAAACAGTAAAGTAGACCAAAAATAATCTTAATCAAATAAGGCATACATCAGAGACTAACCTTAAAGTTCCTACGAATGAAATGAGTAACGGTATTATAAAAGAAAATCAAGATATTCTTGCAAATAAGTTAAAGACTAGTCTGCAGTACAGAACTCGTTGAAGTTAAACACACGTTTAGTTACCTCATCATTCATAACCCATCCACCACCAACAATTTCAAGCTGTCCATTCTTAACCAAATTGGTAAAAGTTACTTTATTGGTTTCTGAGGTATCGCGCCACCATTTTTCCAAATACGACATCTCTTCCCATATGAACCTTCGACGAGTGTCCTAGAAAATGCAGAGTTAAATAATTAACAAAATACACGATCCATTTAAACCAATTACATACTGTCGAAGCAATCATTTCGCCGCAATACCTAACAAAACAAATGCAAAAAGCAGTTTGCGAAAACCCCACCAATTTCCACCCAAAACAATCCAAAACCTAAAATTAGCATTTGATTACCCCCATTTTAGCAAATCCAAAAGGAAATCTTAAAAGAGAAAAAAGAAAGAAAGAAAAGAAAAGAAAAACTAATACAAATTATCTTCACAATCTAAGCTGATGAATTATATCACCTTGGAAAGGCTCTCCACAATGGTATCCAATATATGCCTTGACTGCCGATCGTAATACTCATCGACAGTCAACTTCCATCCGGGATCATTATGCGAGTGCGGCACCACAAAAACCTTCAATTTCTCCAAGTCCCACTCGTCCCCCTTATAACTCACCCTCCATCCTTGCTTCCACGGCCCTCCATCGACATCCAAAAACTCGATCTTATCGTAGAGATCCTTCGTCGTGATATCGACGGCAGCAGCTGCCGCAGAACCGAGAACTCCATTGCCACCGTCCGACAACGCCGACGGCCTCCGGTAGCCGGGTTTCCGAGCCTTATGAGAAGTTGTGTGTCTGTGTTTAAATGATTGAGGGGAGGACTGAGATGGAGATGACGAGAGAGGGTTAGGGATTCCATAGCGAAGGAAGACGGCGATGAAGAAGAAGAGAGAGATCACAAGGCCGATGGTGAAGAAGTTAGCGAAGAGGAAATCTCTGAGGTAAGTTCGGCGACGGGACTTGCGGGTTTTGGATTTGATGTTGGAGGATGGGAGGAGAGACTGAGTCCATCCTCCGCGGCGATTGTTGGCGGCGTAAGAGGAAGAGGAGGAGGGGGAAGAGGAGGGGGAGGAGGGGAAGAAGCGCATTTGGGGATCACAGTTGCCAGTTGGGTTAAACACACTACTTGTACCGATAACGGGTTTGGAATATCTGATTCTGGAGGACGTTTAGGGACCTTCCTTTTTCGTCCGGGTGTTCGGTTTGGCTACAGACCAAGATGTGACGCCGCGTGTAACTTACGTGTTTGAGGTCTGTCTCTGTGAAATCTTGAGTCAACAAAAAATAAAATAAAACGTACAGACCAAGATGTGACGCTGCGTGTAACTAACGTATTTGAGGTCTGTCTCTGAAATCTTGAGTCAATAAAAAATAAAATAATATATAATAAAATAATTATTTTTTTAATTTGAAGGTTTTGAATTTACAATTAGAGTATATACATGGATATACAATTTAATTTTATTCCATCAATCACATCCAGCAAATTTAATATAGTCTAAGTTCTCACATTTCAATGAGATGGAACTATACGTACAAATAAAAAAAAAAGGCTAAACTCACGACCATCCTAAACGAAAATTAACTATTAAACCAACTTAACAATGCTTATTGGTACCATTTGGTTTTGGATTTTTGCCATTCATCTACATCCGCACTTTTTAACGAGTTCTTCTCTAAACGTTGCAAGTATCACCTACCGATCCGTGGCCTCTGATGGGTGGTTGGTCCTTAAACTTAAAGCCAAGATTCTACCTGACAATTAAGTTGATGTGAAACTTAAGGGTCCAATTGCTGCTCACACCATATTTGTGTGTAATGTAAAATTTTATACGAAATTAGAGTAAATAAATTTAATAAGAAAAAATTGATCCTTGAAAATTTTATAAAATTTTTTGGAATATAAGATTATGCATATAGTAGTCAAAATAAGAAATAAAATTAATTAAAAAAATTTTGGTATAGTTTATTACAGGAGAAGGTGAGAATGAAAGGAAATAAGAACATATAAAAATACAAATAAAAACAAAATTAAATAAAAAATATATATATCCGTCGTATTATTGCGGTAATGCAGTCAATTTTTCAAAAAAAAATAGAAATAAAAATAAAAATAAAAACAAAAAATCACTATTGCGATAATGTGGTCAATTTTTCAAAAAAAAAAATACAATTGCGTGAAAAAATCATCGAACCATTATCGTAGTAACACAAAGAAAATTTAAAAAAAAATGTGCGAAAAACGCTTTGGAAAGCCCCCAAAACACCAAGAAAACCCTAAGTTACTAATTCTTGTATGCAAAATTGAAGAAGTAGCAAGTTTCATGTGTTAGGAACAACCCAAACTTGTCAATTCTCACCTACTTGAACTCTATGTAGACATTGTCTAGGCTCCATTCTATTCATCTCAGCAAAAACTAACAAATCATTCTTGCTTTCTCTACCTCGTTCTTGGTGTAACATCTCGAAAAATTCATATGAAATTTAAATTTTTACTTAGAAAATTATACATAATTGACGAATGAAAATTTTGGCAAGTCATGGTATACACAAATGAGGAAAAAAAATTAATTTAGTGGATTTTTGGAAGAAAATATATGAATATAATTTATATTATGGAATATTATAGCCAAAAATACAAGGATATGTGCAAATTTTAATGAAAACAGGATTAGAAAGTCAATCGGGATCGAGATTTTACAAAAATCCTAAGAGAAAACAAGAAATTCGGTTGAAAAATCAAAAAAATAAACTTAAAATACATCCTATGGTCTAAATTCGATCTGCCAAAATCCAATGAATGGGATTAAAACCAAAACGAACGCCCGGGTGCACTGGATCATTAAATCCAACAGCCAGAGATCCGTGTACGAAACTCGAGGATGATTGTGCAGCCAGAAAGAAATTCGTTGATCGGGAAATCAGATCCACACACCGTAATCAAGGATCATCCGACGATTGAGATCGAAGCTGCGTAGTTGATCGCGAAATCGTGCTGCGCTCGAGGATCATCGGACGATTTAGATCAAAACCACGTTGATTAGATCGCAAACAATGCTGTGTTCGAGGATCATCCGACGGTCCAGATCAAAGCTGTTTCGAAATGATCGCGATCGTTGATGTGCTAGAGGAAAATCGAACGGTCCATATTCGATGATTCTGATTTCTGTTAATTGATCCGAGATCAATCCAACGACCCAAATTAAATCCAAAATTTAAAATACGAAAATTACAAAAAATAACGAAAAGTACGAAAAAAAATTCAAAAATTCTGAAAAATAGTTTCTAAATTCTGAAAATTATTTCTAAAATTCGAAAAATGCTCATTTTGCTCCAAAAATTAGAATGTACAAAATTAGGGAGAATTAGGGTGTTTTATTCAAAGAAGAATACAAAACTTTCTAATTTTCTCCCTTTAAAAACATATATAAACCCCGCTAGGCTCACAATTTCATTCATTTTAAAAAATAAGACTTGAATTCTCCTCTTGTTTTCTATAAGCCTTCTTCTTGGCACCTCTTCCCATCTTCCTTTCTTGTGTGTGTGAGAAGCTCTTCTCTCAAATTTGGAGAATTAAGTTGAGCGATCTTCATTGGCATTAGTACGTGGGGGGAATTGCTGCTGAAATTCTGGAAGAAAGCGTCACAAGGTGGAAGTGATTTCTAAAACTCCCTTATGTTCTTATTTGAATTTATGGCATGCTCATTGTTTGTGTGTTTTTCACTGAATTCAAAGATTTTCAACTTCAGTTCTAGAATTTTACATGATTATTTCAGTTTTGATTCATGTTTGAGCAATCATATCATCCATGCCATGTTAGTATCATGCTTAGGCTTTTAAATTAATGTATGATGCATATTTTATGAGTGCATCATGAATTGACTATGTATATTTTGAATTTTAGTTTGATTTCATATTCTAAAATTTATTTTATGAAAGCATGATATGAGAATTAATCTAAGACGATGGTGATAATAACCACGTACCATCATAATGGTTAAGGCGACACTATGAATGTTCTTTTCATATAAGTTAGGTCATATAGTTTTTAGACCTAAGTACTTGAGGGTCGTATACCACTGGTGGGTCACCATATGTAACGGGTTGATGCCTACATGCACCATAACGAGTTGATGTCGAGTGGGCCCTATTTACTTAGTTAAGAACATCAAGGGATTAAAAGCCCTTTTGGTTTGAGATTCGACTTAAACAAATTGTTGTTTAAAACGCCTAGTGATTACAAGTGTTTGAATTATGATTGTGTTATGAGTTTGAATGTGAAAGATGGTTGTTCGAAAAGGATCCACAGGGCTATGTGCTCACTCTTCCTTTCTTATTTTTCAGGAACATGAACCTGTGGAGCAGTTGAGTATAGATAGTTTCTTAAAAGGTTTATACAGTATTATATTTTTAGAATTTTTAGGGCATGTTGCCCAAAGTTTTTATGTTTTTCTACTGAAAAGTATTTTGAAGACTTTCACTATAACAATTAGTTATTTTTTAAGAGTTTAGTACTTTCAATTTCTATTATAAATAAAATAGTTTGAATTTATTTATCTCTTTTAAATTGCTTTGATTTTATTGAAAAGTTTATATTCTTGAATTTTATACAAAGGCACGAGATATTGAAAAGAAAAGAACAAGTGTGTGTCACTTGTAATGTAGCACTGGCCCGACTCGTCGTTTTGTTAAGTCCACTGTCAAGAGAATAATAGCAAATGTACACTGCTAAAGGATACAAGGGTTGGGGTGTTACACTTGGCATCCTTCTTTTTCTTTAGTTATTTTAAATGGCAATTGAAGTAGTGGTAATGAAGTGTTGTATAAATTTTTGTGCTAGCAATTAGGGAGATCTAAAGGGGATTCAACTGAAGGTTCAAGAAGGAGTTTGTTATTTAATGTAGAGATGATTTTCAACTTTTACTTTTATTATTTTGATTTAAATAAGGCTTGCATGTATTTGATGTCCTAAATATGCATAATTAATTATTAAACATATCATGTAGAATATGCATTTTAGGCTTACATTAACACAAATATATGCTATGTGATGATATGATCCATGTTATATTATTATCATGCTTACATGTTTAATTTTTGTTTAAAGTTCAATATATTTACATGAATGTTATATTTTTATACTTAGTCAAAGATTAATTAAAATTCTAACCATGTATTGACGCAAGGAAGGATTTCTTGGTGTGCGTTCCAACCATGTCCAACCTTTGACTTAGGTGTCAAGATTGAGTCCAGAGTGAACTGGGTTTTTTGGAGTGATTTCACTTCATAAAGAAGGGGTTGAGTTTCAGGAATGATCTCTTTCTCTAGATCTGAAACAAAGAGGTTAATCCTTTTCGATTTTAATTACAACTAAAAATAATGGTGTGTGTTCCAACCATGCGCAACCTTTGACTTAGGTGTCAAGATTGACTCCAGAGTGAACTAGGTTTTCAGGAGTAATCTCATTTTAAAAAGAAGGGTTTGAGTTTCAGGAATGATCTCTTTCATTAGATCTAGAACGAAGAGGTTAATCCCTTTCGATTTTAATTACAACTAAAAATAATAAACTATTTGAATCACATAATATTTGAAAGTATTTGACATTTTTGTCTTATTTGTCAAAATTATGATGTAAATATCTTATTCAAACTTTGAAGTTATTTTTCACTATAATAGACACAAATGTTATATACCTTTGAATTTTGAAAATGATTAATAATATAAAATTATTTTATTTAAATATTTTTAAATGTTTGTTTTTCCTAAATTATTACATGAGTTACTAATTATTCAAAAAGTCCCTAGATTTGGAAAGAAAAAAAAGGAAAGAAGAATAACATAACACGGGGCCTAAAATAAAAAGAAAAACACAGTTGGATGACGTGGGCCTAAGGCACAGGAGGTAGGGTATTACAAATGTGGTATCAAAGCTCATTTAATAAATGTACTGGGCAAGAATTAGAAAGAGTTGACCAATCAGGTAAGATCTTTACTTTGATTTAGAATGCCTTGTTTTGAAATTGAAACAATTTTGGAAAGTTATTTTTCAAAAAGGAATTCCAAGTTCAGCAAGTGTGAATTTAGGATGAAGACGATCAAGTTCCTTGGCCATGTAGTATCAGCATAAGGCATTTCTGTAGACCTTGAGAAAGTAGAAGTTGTCATGGACTGGAAGCAACCAAAGATAGCTATGGAGATCAGAAGCTTCTCAAACCTAGCTAGATATTACTAGAGATTCGTCTGATATTTCTCCAAGTTGGCCGAACCCATGACTAAACTGACTAGAAAGGGAGTAAAGTTAAATTGGGATGAGAAATGTGAACAATCATGCCAAGAATTGAAGAGGAGATTGACTATGACCCATATTTTAGTCACTCGTAGACATGGTGTTGAATATGTTATGTATACGGATGCCTCACAAAACGGATTGGGTGTAGTCTTGGTGCAAGAAGGGAAGGTTGTTGCATATGCCTCAAGACAACTTAAAATACATGAGCAAAATTATTCAACCCATGACTTAGAGTTGTTAGCCGTTGTATTTGCCCTAAAGATTTGGAAACATTACTTCTATGGCGAGAAGTTTGATCTATTCTCATATCACAAGAGTTTGAAATACATCTACACCTAGAAGGAGTTGAATCTTAGGCAGCGAAGATGGATGGAGTTCCTTAAGAGCTATGATTTTTAACTAATTTACCATCCAAGGAAGGCCAATGTGATAGTTGACGCCTTGAGTAGAAAGTTCAACAAGCAGTAGGAGGAAAAAGGTCAGATGTACCAGTTAATTAGAGAGTTCAATCTAGGCGTAAACTTAGATGAGAACCAAGCTTATTTCTATAACGTGACTTGTTAATGGGATCTTCTACATCAGATCAGGGACGAACAAAGGCAAGATAAGTGGCTCATAAGCCTGATAGAAGGAGTTGAATAGGGTAAGCATACTGATTTCGTATTATATCCTGAAAATATTATAAGGCTTGGAGATAGAATTTGTGTATCTTAGAATTGATAGAGTAAGAAAACCATATTAGATAAAGCCCATCAGACTAAGTACACGACGCATCTAAGTGGTGATAAGATGTATCAAAACCTTAGAAAGACCTATTTATGGCGAGGAATGAAAAAAATGTAGCCAAATACGTCTCCAAGTGCTTAACCAGTCAACAGGCAAAGACAGAACACCGGAAGCCCACTAGAATGTTACAAACACTCTCGGTCCCTGAATGGAAGTGAAAAATATTGTCATGGACTTTGTAAATGGGTTATCTTAGAACCAAAAAAGAGAAAATAATGTATGAATGATTGTAGATCGTCTCACTAAGGTGACTCATTTTTTGCCTATTAGATCCATAGACCGAGTCAATAAGTTGGGAGAACTCTATGTGAAAGAAATAGTAAGACTTCATGGTGTGCCTAAGACAATAGTATCTGATAGGGACTCTCGATTAATCTCACAATCTAGAGAATTCTATAGAAGGAGTTGGGCACCATACTTACCATAAGTACCACTTTTTTTTCCTCAAACTGATGGTCAGTCTGAGAGGGTCATTCAGACACTAAAAGACATGTTGATGTCTTGTGTCCTTAATTTTAAGGGCAATTGGAGTAAGTACATACACTTGGTAGAGTTTGTCTATAACAACAATTATCAAGCAAGCATAAAGATGGCTCCATATGAAGCTCTTTATAGGAGGCCTTGCGAATCACCAATTTGTTGGGCTAAGCTTCAGGATCACGTGCTCACTGGCCACATCTAGTGGACAAATCAAATCAAATCAACAATTGAATTAAACAGATCTAGAAGAGATTGGCCACAACACAGAGTAGACAAAAGAGTTATGCTGATAAAAAGAGAAGACTTTTAGAGTTTTAAGTAGGCGATAAGGTGTTTCTAAGAACTAGCCCTCAAAAAGGAATCAAGCGTCTTGGATATAAAGGAAAGTTATCAAAAAGATTCATTGGCCTGTTTGAGATACTTAGAAGGATCGAAGAATTCGCCTACGAGTTAGACCTACCAAATTGAATGTCCTCAGTACACAACGAATTCGATATGTCAATGCTGAGAAAATATGAACCTGCCCCTCTCACATAATCCATTGGGAGGAGGTGAACATCTGAGACGATGCCAAGTAGAAAGAAGCAGTAGTTACGATCTTCGACCTTAAGATCCAAACCCTAAAAACGAAGGACATTCCCTTAGTCAAAGTGCCTGGAAATATCACGGAGTACAAGAGACCACTTGAGAGCTAAAGTGAGATGATGACTAAGTACCCAAACCTATTTACTATAAGTACTTGACTAAACAATGCCCGAGGGAATTAGCGCAAATTTTGAGGATAAAATTTCTTTTAAGCGGTGTAGGTTGTAATACCATAAACTTTTGTACGAAATTTGATTAAATAAATTTAATAAGGAAGAATTGATTTTTAGGAATTTTATGAAATTGTTTGGAATATAAGATTATGTATATAGTAGCCAAAATGAGAAATGAAATTAAATGAAGGGAATTTTGTGGAAATTTTAGTGTAGTTTATTATGGGAGAAGGTGAGAATGAAAGAAAATAAAAACATATGAAAAATATAAACAAAAACAAAAAATAAAAATAAAAAATACGTCCGTTGCATTACCACAATAGTGAAATCACTACCGCGGTAACACGGTCAATTTTTTGAAAAAATACTGTTGCACAAAAAAAATCATCTAAACCATTACTGTGATACCCTAGCACAGTAACACAATGAAAAATTGGAAAAAAATGCATGAAAAACACTTTTGAAAGCCCTCAAAACACCAAGAAAACCATAATTTACTAATTATTTTGCGCAGGATTGAAGAAATAGCAAGTTTTTTTTGCTGGGAACACCCTAAACTTGCCAATTCTCACCTACTTGAACTCTATATAAATTCTTTTCATCCTAACAAGAATTGACAAGTTTTTCTTACTTTTTCTGCCTCATTCTTGACATATCTCTTTTTCTTTAGCTATTCTAAACAATAATTGCGATAGTAATAACAAAATGCTGTACAAATTTCTATGCTAATAGTTGGGGAGATCTGAAGGGGATTCAACTAAAGGTTCAATAAGGAGTTTGCTATTTAGTGTGGAGATGATTTTCAACTTTTACTTTCTTATTTTGATTTAAATAAGGCTTGTATGTATTTGATGCCCTGAATATGCATAATTAATTGTTATACATGCAACGTAGAATACGCATGCTTAAGCTTACATTAATACACATGTATGTTATGTGATGATATGATCTATGTTATGTTGTTATCACGTTCACACATTTAAGTTTTGTTTAAGTTTAGTTTATTTACATGAATGTTATGTTTTTATACTTAATCAAAGATTAATTAGATTTTAACTATGTACTGACATGAGGAAGGATTTCTTCATGTGCATTCCAACCATGCCGAACCTTTGACTTAGAACTGGGTGTCAGGATTGACTCCAGAATGAACTGGGGTATGAATATGTTAGATACCTGTGACTCGATTGGTGAAATAGTATCTCTCTCTAAAAAAACATGTTTTTTTTTACCGACGCACAAAGAAAATATTTTGTTGCGAATAAACAAGATATTGAGGAATTGTCCATATATGTAAGATCATAATTATGGATACGAGCCTTTTCCACATAAAAAGAGAATCTTTTGTTACAATGGAACCAGAAGTGATATTTTCAAGAATGATCCCACTTCATAGAGAAGGATTTGAGTTTTAGGAATGATCTCTCTCCCTAAATCTAGAACACCGAGGCTAATCCCTTTTGGTCTTAATTACAAATGAAAATAATGAACTGTTTGAATCACATAATATTTGAAAGTGCTTGACATGTTTTTCTTATTTGTTGAAATAATGATGTAAATATTTGGAATGATCCACTAGGCTTCAGTTTCACTTCTTCTTTCTAATTTTTCAAGAAATTGATATATCAAGACCTTATGAAAGACTCTTAGATTATTTTTTTTTGAGATTTTATTAAATTGTATGGCATGTTGGCCCAATTTATTCTATTCAAGTTTTGAAGTAATTTTCCACTGTAATAGACATAAAGACTATGTACCTTTGAATTTTGGAAATGATATTTTATTTAAATGCTTCTAAATGTTTATTTTTTTGAATTATTACATGAGTTACTAATTATTTAGAAAGTCCTAAGGGTTTGAAAAGAGAAAAAGGAAAAAAGAATAACATAACACGAGACCCGCTTCTCAGAGGGCCTAAAATAGAAAGAGAAGTATTGTTGAATGAAGTGGGCTCTGGGCATGTGAGGCAGGGTGTCTGTCACACCTATGAATTTTATACAAATTTCAAATAAAATAATTCGTTGAGAAATTTATAATATTTTCAGATATAAACTGTGTAAATAAATTAAATTAATTGAAAAATCTTGGTATTCGAGAATAAATAAAAACATATATATATATATATATATATATATATATATATATATATATATGTGTGTGTGTGTGTGTGTGTGTGTGTGTGTGTGTGTGTG
>JAJIYU010001894.1:0-33245 GCA_030144865.1 Tinospora cordifolia
TTCTATATTAATATCATACTAAAAATACTATTTTCTTATTCAAATAGAGAAGCATATATTTACCCAACAATTCTTATATGTCTATTATTAATCAATGTATATTCCTTTATAATTCTATGCTAATTGATTAATTGCATACCCATGACAAACATATATATGTATTTATATATAAATATATATATGTGTATGTGTTTAAACTCAAGTTTCGGTTATTACGTTACTAAAATTTCAGGTATTACAGAAAGAGATAGAGTGTAGAGAAGAAATTCAGTAGAACTCCGACTCTTAGCAGATGATATGACAGCAGCTTCCCCAGTCGAGTGGGCACACGTTCTCCGCTTGCAGCCTGAGGCGACTTGCAAGACCGGGGTCTAGGGTGTCACAAAGCTGGTATCAGAGCTTAATTAGTAGCTCGCTAGGAAAAGTCAGAGCTCAATTAATAGCTCTTTGGGAATAGATTTTTCACTAGAAGGAAAAGGTCTTTGGATTTAATTTTCACTGGAAATGATTTTCACTAAATTTTTAAAAATTTTGAGCGGTGAAATAGGAATTGCCAAGTATAGATACCATAGGTCTAGGTAAAGACCAGGTGTTGTCTTGGGATTACAGTGGATCTGAAATAAAAGCTTTTAGGACATAAGTTAGAGATTGATAATGTGTGCGAAACATACTTATTTTGGTCAGGAGTTGATTCAGGAGGCTCCTATATTTCTGATTTTTATGTAGTATGGGATGCATAGAGATTTAGAGGTATGGAGGAATCTTAGATTCGAAAAATGACGGACCATGTATGGTGAGTAATCAATTTTTGGGGCAGAACTTGTACGCACTGCATTCTACTGGTATGGGACAGTCGTGTATGGTGGGTCTTGCATCAACCTTGGGGAGACACTTGCAAAATTGTAATGGGCAATGAACGGATTCTTTGGAAGAACTTGCACACATTGTATTCTATTGGTATGGAACGGTCACGTACGGTGGGTCTTGCGTCATCCTTAGAGACCGGGATTTGGCATAAATATACTAGCCGTAATGGAACATGGATTCCATTATGCCAGCATGCATTGTTTGATTGGTTGTTGTGTGCTTGTATGTTATATATGTGGTATGATTATTTTGAGTATTGATACATAAATTCCTGTACCCAGAAACAAACAGATTGATGTTAACTTAGAAGCATAAATCCCTAGGCCACTGAAACTAATCGAAAACTTAGAGACTTGAATTTAGAGTCACGGTAGCACGACGACACGAAGGGTATAGATGGATACTGAAAATTTTTACTTTAACATTATTAAAGTATTGGATGCTGAAATAAATCTTTGACTTGTAGATAATGTTGATAGGTCGAGCTAGACCTAAGAGAAGTATATATAGAGGCAAGGATAGAGCCGAGAGGGGGCATAGTGATGAGGGCACTCTTGTGACACCAGCATTGGTGGTGGTTACATTAATGCCAGAGGCCATCACCGAGATGATGCAGAGGGCAGTGGAGCAGGCTATGAGAACCCAGCAGCCATCAGCATCAGCACAGCCATCAGTACTAGTACAGTCACAGGTGCAGCCTCAGTTACCGACAGAGCCACTGGTATAAGCTCAACCTCAGGTCCATCAAGGGTCCACTTCCACAAAGGCAATGCCACAGAATACATCTGTTTGGTTTGATAGGGTGCAGAAGGATCTATTGGTAGAGTTCTAGAAGCTACGTCCCAGTACTTTTGAGGGGACTGGTGATTATATGGTAGCCGACAGGTGGTTCACATAGATAAATAAACACCTGGATGCCATGGGGGTACTAGGTCCAAGAGAGTTGCATTGGTAGTACATCAGTTGGTGTGGCCAGCCTACCATTGGTGGGAGATGATTGTGAACGACCCCACCATTGATCAGACAGTCATGACTTAGGAGAGTTTCAAGATAAGGTTCTAATATAAGTTTTTCTTCACTGCAAGAAAGAGGCAGCTGGAGTCAGAGTTTGTCAGCCTGAAGCAGAGGACCATGATGATCACAGAGTACAAGTAGAGATTTATAGAGTTAGCCAGATTTGCTCCTACCTTGATCATTGACGAGCAGTCCAAGGTAGATTGTTTTATTGAGGGTTTGAAAGTGGAGATAAGAAAGATCTTGGCACCGCTTAAGTTAATGACCTTATGCTGTGGAGAGAGCATAATTGGTTGAGCGAGACCTCGAGTATGAACATGCCTTAAGGAATAAAAACAAGAGGGCACAGCCAAGTCAGGCCTCAAGAGCCCCACAAAAGAAGAAAAGTACGCAAGTTGGGCACATAGCACCTCAGCCTTAGAGCCAGACTTAGACTTATGACAGATAGTAGACCCAGCAGACTCGACTAGGTCGTGCGACTGATAATTAGAGGGAAAGGGCTAAGAAATAGGAGTTATGTTTTCTGTGCAATCAGAGAGGGCATCTGGCTAGACGTTGTCCTACCACAACACCAGCTCCTGCCCCTCAGCAACTGTAGCAGACACGTGGGTAGAGTAGTTATCCACAACTGAGACAACAACCACAGTCCCAGCCACAGCAGAGAAATCAGGCCTGACTGTATGTTGTAGACGCTTAGACCGACCCCACTCCTACAATGGAAGGTACGTTTTTGTTTGGTGTTGCTATACAGGTTTTGTTTGATTTGGGACAAGGTCGTTTCTTTCTTAAAATTTAGTGAATAGGTTGCAATTAGTGACAACCCATTGGTTGTAACATTGGATGTAGCCACACCTATAGGGGCAATTGTGAGTTCAAAGAAGTATTGTATATGTGACATTAGGTTTGGAGACAAGCTGATTTCAGCTGATCTCTGTGCATTCCATTTTCATAGATATGACGTTATATTGGGTATGGATTGGTTGACCCAATATCAAGCACAGATTGATTGTTAGAAACAAAGAATGACCGTGACGCTACCATTTGGTGAGGTATTAAAGATAAATGGAGACATGCAACGATTGTCAAGGAGTCATATGTTAGCCATGCTATACTCTATAAAACAGAAAGAAGACTTCAAATAATTATTAAAAGAGGATACCAGAAAGTCTAGGGAAATACAGAAGATACCTGTAGTAAGGGAATATGCGGATGTGTTCACTGATGATCTACTTGGACTCCCACCACACAGACAATTGGAGTTCAAGATCTAGTTGTATTCAGGCACTGATCCCATAGCCATTCCACCCTATAGAATGGTGTCGGTAGAACTGATTGAGCTGAAGACACAATTAGATGAGCTCTGCGAAAAAGGATTTATTAGACTGAGCGAATTGCAATGGGGAGCTCTAGTATTGTTTGTGAAGAAAAAGGATGGATCCTTGAGATTGTGTGTAGACTACCGGAGGTTAAACCAAGCGATGATAAAGAACAAATACCCATTGCCTAGAATAGAGGACCAGTTTGATCAGTTAAGGGGAGTCACTCATTTCTCCAAGATTGATCTACAATCAGGATATCAGCAGCTAAGGATCAAAGAGTCTGACATATACAAGACAACTTTCAGAACTCAATATGGGCATTTCAAGTTTATAGTGATGCCATTTGGTTTGACCAATGCTTCGGCCGCATTTATGGATCTGATGAGTAGAGTCTTCAAACAGTACCTAGATCTGTTTGTTGTGGTATTTGTGGATGACATTCTAATCTAGTCTAAATCAGAGGCGGAGCACCTAGAGCATTTGCATGTCGTTTTGGAAGTACTGAGAAGAAATGAAACTATATGCCAAGTTTAGCAAGTGTGAGTTTTAGATGAAAAGGGTCAAGTTCCTTGGACACATGGTTTCAGCACAAGGGATATTAGTAGACCCTGAGAAAGTAGAAGTTGTATCAAACTAGAAGCAGCCTACGACTGTCACAAAAATTAATAGCTTCCTAGGTTTGGCTGGATACTACCGCCAGTTCATCCAAGATTTCTCAAAGTTGGCTGGACCAATGACTAAGTTAACTAGGAATGGAGAGAAATTTATTTGGAATGATAATTGTGAACAAGCATTCCAAGAATTGAAGAAAAGGTTAATGTCAACACCTGTTCTAGTCACGCCTACTCATGGTGTGAGGTACACCCTATACACCGATGCTTCACTAATTGGATTAGGCACGGTGTTGATGCAAGAGGGAAAGGTAGTAGCATATACTTCAAGGCAATTAAAGACCCATGAATGAAACCACCCTACCCATGATCTAGAGTTGGTAGTGATTGTATTTGAAATGAAGATCTGGAGACACTACCTCTATAGAGAGAGTTTTGATCTATTTTCAGATCATAAGAGCCTGAAATATGTTTATAGCCAGAAAGAATTAAACTTGAGGCAAATAAGGTAGATAAAATTTTTGAAAGACTATGATTTTTAGCTGCACTACCATTTGGACAAGGCCAATGTGGCGATCGATGCACTCAACAGAAAAATTAGCAGGAAGGATGAGGACAAAGGACAGATGTACCAGTTAATCCGAGCAAGGCCAATGTCGTGTATAGAATATTACATTAGATGAGAAACAAGGATATTTGTATGCTATAACTTGCCAATCGGACCTATTACACCAAATTAGAGACGAGTAGAGAAGTGACAAGTGGGTTGTTGATCTTACAGAGGGTGTTAAACAAGGCAAGCATACGGATTTCAGAATTAATGCAGAGGGTATGCTGAGGCTTGGGAATAGGATCTGTGTGCCAGGGGATGGATAGAGCAGGAGAACCTATTGGATGAGGCTCATTAGGCTAAGTACACAATGCATCCAGGTGGTGACAAGATGTGCCAGAATCTCAAGAAGACAAACTGGTGGAGGTATGAAGAGAGACATAGCTAGGTATGTCTCAAGATGTTTGACTTGTTAGTATGTCAAGGCCGAGAACAGAAAACCTTCATGGAAGTGGTTTGAAAATTCCTCTAGTGTGATGAAATAAAGAACTAAGGGTACTTTCATTTAGTCTATATGCGTGGTTTGTCCAAAATTTGACTTTGACATAATCCTTTAGTCTTAGGTGAATTTAAAATCTAAAAACTGAGGAAAGTGATGAGCAAAAACCATAACACAATTGGAGAGAGTTTCCTACAAACTCTTGAAATAATCAAACCTACTTTGAACACTGCTTAGCGATAACTCTAAGAGAAAAATGAAGTAAGTCATCATTATTTGAGTTTTACCCTAAAGGCTAGTCCCAATAGTTAAAAATCATTTACAGCCAGTTTTGAGCCTTCAGACCTTTTTCTTTGTGATGAATCTAAACAATTTATAAACGCCTTATGTTTCATGCATGTTTTAATTGAACCTATTTATGTGCACTCATGGTAATGATAATGCCTTGTGTGATGATGTGAAGAAGGGAGGACTATAGTTATCAATGTACATATGTTTTGTTTTGTTTGTTTGTTTTTTTTTTTTAAACTTAGATACTTATATGTAGCTAATACAGTACTATTGATGAATGTTGAGCTCCATGATTCTATATGGGTATATATATGGGCACAAATTGAAGTGCATGTTAATATATGAGTTTGGGGGAGCAATGAAAGCAAGGTTAGGAGTATGAACTATGGAATACAAAGAAAGATACAGAAAGGAATCATACATGTAAAACAAGAATCAAATAAAGAAGGTGGTCATCATTGCTATGAATGTACATCTGAGTCCGAATTCAATCTCTATTGCACTCATACCTAATGCTAGGCCACATCACAACCTAAGAAAGACCACTAATTCTGACTATAGTCTAACTTGAGTAGAGCATAGATAGAAGAGAACAATGAGAGAGTTTGTGTACTTACATATTAGGACAAGATTTTATGAGTGGGATGATGACTATAACTCACCTATACGGTCTAGCAGGATTGAGTTACCGATAGACGAGGGTAAAATTAAGGAAGAATGAATGACGGACTAAAATTCTAGACAACCAAAATAGCCCTAGGGACTTCTTGATGAATCACAAGCTATAGGAATGGAAAATGGAGGTCACAATGATGAGTAAAAGCTAACCTAACTATGCATGGTATGGTTTTTAAGCTCTAGAGTTTGAGTTATTGTTCGAGGATGAACAATGATTTAAGTTGGGGATATTTTGTTAGTTGCATAGCATACTAAGTATACTATAGACATTTTACATATGTTTTTGGATTAGTTTAGTAGGAAACAAAACATATTTACTTATAAATAGGTGCATGAACATTTATCTAAGCATTGCATGTTGATTCATACATTTACAAAATTTCAATATGGTTTTTATTTCTTTAAACTTGTGATATAATGTTGAGAGATATTCTTAGTTGTTTTTGTAGGTTAAGGTTAGTCGGCAATGGATATACACAAGGAAGAAGGTTGAAAAAGGTCAAAGTTGCAAAAATTCTAGTGACTACTATGATAAAGGAACACACTACCACGGTAACCAAAATGTTAAAACAAAAAAAATAAGCAGAACCAATACCGTGACACACTACTGTGGTAACCAGTGAAGGAACCACTACAGGGAGTCACTACCGCAGTAACTAGAGGGATAATTTAGGTTGTAGGACTACCACGGTAATGTGATTATTGACAGATTTTGTGCTTTTCCAGAATTTTTAGTGGCTAAGATTACCATGATGTGCATGGTGTGATTCTATTATGTTTAATTCGATGTTCTATGTTACAAACTCGATGTCAAGCTAGATGTTTTGATTTTAGGATGTAAATTCGATTGTAGGAACCTTTAGTTCCATGTTTTGATTAATCTATTTCTGATGTTTTGTTTGATGCTTTGTGTTCCTAATGTTTCTTGTCTATTGGCCATAGATAGGATGATCCTAGATTGTCAAACTAATTTAGGAGAAAGGTTTGATGATTTGATCATCAAGGCATAGACCTAGAAGGATCACTAAATCGAGAGGTCTTGATCTAATAGGAGGTTGCACATGAAATTAGAATTTATTGTGTTAGTTTGTTTTACTATAAACTTGGGAGAGGTATTAGGAAATTAACTAATAAGTATTAAAATAACTAGGGAGAGGGCTTTAATGATAAGAGTTGTAACCTACAGAATTAATAATTTAAGATAAGAATTAACAGGGAATACATGAGATTTACTATCGTTGATAATTCATTCATCTTATTTTCAATCCAGCATTATTTTAATTTGTTTTTGTTAATTTAAATTAATTCCATATTATAGTATGTAGCCTTAATAAAGTTGAAACAGATAGTAAAGTGGGATTTAAGTTATTGGTGAAAAATTGTTCCCTGATGACGATATTCTATATACTACCATTTTATTACTATTGCGTTATTGTACACTAACAGTTGTTGCAACATATGGCATATAATGTGCCAAGGAATTCATACTAGATGAGTCTGAGCGTGTTCTTGCTTCTATGTACCACAATAGAAGGAAAGAGTACCGCAGTAATTAGAATAAGTAACAAAAATGAAAGGAGGCAAAAACATCATTGCGGTAGGCTACCGTAGTAACTAAAGGGGATCACAGAAGAACAATCACATTATCGTGGTAATGAGAGGGAATTATGGAAGAACAAACACATTATTGTGGTAGGCTACGAGGTAACCAGAGGGGATTATAGAAAACAAACACATTATTGCAGTAGGCTACTGAGGTAACCAGAGGAGATTACAGAAAACAATGAGGAGAATGAGGACAGTATCATAATAACAGTAATCAGTACTACAGTAATCAGCACGAAAAGCAAACTTTCGTGCATATTTCTCCCATCCCTTGTTCTCCTATGTCCTTGGCATCCTAATACCACAAACTCTAGACCATGAACCATGCATTAAGACTTAGATAGAGTCATTATTCCTTTTTTGGTCTACCCACTCCCTTGTATGCTCCAAAAAATCCTTCTTGACTCCTTTTAGGATTTTGGTTTGATGATAGGAGTAAACCAACACTTTAGAAGTTGTTACAGAGATTCAAATCTCAAAAAGATGATGAACAGAACATGATCAAACAACTAGGGATTGGTTTTACCTTGTAGAACATGTAGAAGATACTTTTATGGTTTAAACTCGCCACTACTGTACAGTATTCTAGTTGTTTTTCTTTTTTCTCTATGGGTGTTTTGTGGGACGGTTAGGGAATGAAAGAATGTCAAAAAGATGGCCAAGAGAGAAAGAAGAGAAATGAATTTGTGCTTACATGAGTGCTGAGAATAGAAGTGTTCATGTTGGGTTTATACAGATTTCAGTTCATATGGTTTAGGAAACTTTGTGTTGTTTCCTTGATGGATTTCTTTCCTAAACTTTCTTCCTTCTATTTTGCTTGTTTCTTGGGTGCAAAGTTATAGTATGAGGCAATTTTAGAATAGCCCACGCGTTTAGAAACTTTACATAATCATTTTTGCACAGGTTTTGCGTATTACCGCGATAGTGGGATGTAATACTACGGTAACTAAAACACAATTTACTTAATGGTTCTTGGCAATTCACACACTACCGCGGTAGTGAATTTCATCACCGCAGTAAACAGAATAGTGCTTAGTGCAAACTTATCTCTAGCATCCTGAGTTTGATGATCCCTTTGTACATTTAGTTGTACATCTTTTGCACTATTATTTCCATGGTTTTCTCAAAGTTTATTTTATTTAGTTAATCATTTTATTTTTATTTTTATTTGATCTAATTACTGAATTAAATTTTGCGGAATTACAGTAAATGAAGGAGAATGGTGATGTGTATGAGAGACTTTTCCTAATGGTGATTATGTAAAAAAAGAAAAATCAGATGGGTTACGACTAAGCAAAAAGGGAAAATAGAGCAAGTGGGTTCTTGGGACGACTACTTGACTAATCACTATCAACTTTGGTTCTCTTATAAATTTAAACTCATCCATTAGATTATCCTCAGGATCCACAACAAGGAAATGTTGGATGATTAAGATGTCTTCATATGTCTTGAGATTCCTCCAACTTCCATCTTGACTATTGATGCTTCTCAAGATTTCCAAGATCTTCACTTTCATGATGGATGAATGGGATGATGCCATGTGTCATGAATCTATGTAGGGTGATGTCTTGGCAAATTTGATGATCTCGAGGCTTTTAAGCTTACATGTTTCATTATTATTAATTTCTCATTACATCTACATTTCTTACAAAAAATAAACAATATCGCGTAATAAGTAATTAATTATAATTGATTTATATAATGCATGTGTTACATATTAATATATTATCTACTTTGAAAATTTATGAATCTTTATAAAAAGAAGTTCGATGTAATTTATAATTAATTACTAGATAATAAGCCTTAAAATATGATAATGCTCAATAATAAGTAATAAAGTTAATGTCAAAATGAACATTGTCAGGAGGCAATCATGAGCGAACTCATCTCCTTATCTCTTTGGGGCTACCTTTGCGCATACTACAGCCCTCTCATCTACTCTGATCTCAAGTATAACTGGTGCAGGCGATGTAGGAGGCGTTACTGGCTCAACCCTCTATCTCTTATCATCAATCGTTTCAAGTCTCTCTCTCTCTCTCTCTCTCTCTCTCTCTCTCTCTCTCTCTCTGTGAATAAAGCTGTCTAGGCCTGAGTATCCTCGATAGATGCCTTAATCATAGCTTGAAGCCTCTGTAAAGGGTCCAGGTAGAGTTGGGTTGGCGAAGGTGGTCATGGCACTAGCTTTAAAACCCCACATGATCTCTCATGTGGCACTAGCAGACCATAACTTTAGATACTTATGACAATGGATAACTATTCATTAAAGTGACTATCTCCAAGTGATATTCTAATCCACAAGTTCAAAATTTTATGAGTCTTAAAACTCACTAAAACGCAACAACAGTCTGATTTTCCTTGTGATATAACCACTCTCACTCAATTCCTCATCCCACCAATTAAAACTTGGAAAGTTTTTTGTCCATAATTCCATTGTGTAACTCTAACCACCCTAGGGTTTTCTTAACAATCGCAATTACTCTAAAGCTTTCTAGTCAACAACAATTGTTATTCCTCAATTGGAACCTAGGCTCTAATACCAAAACTATTTGGATGCCTTCCTTAGGGCGAAAGAAGGACCGATCGGCAAAGTGCCTTGATGTACCCACTTGCAAGCTAAGCTCACTAAAACACCATTAAGCCTCACAACATCACCACTTCCATCAATCACAAAGTAATCATTCATTTAATAACCATGCAAAAGTACACAATACTAAATAAGGCAGGAATAAAGCAACACAAAGTTTATTATTACAACCATCCAAAAGTAAGTTTAGATGCAAAAGTCTTTACACGAGTGCCAGTTTTTAAAAAAAATGAAATTCGCTTGTACATAAGTTTAAGTACAATCTCAAAAGACCAAGATAAAGACCAACCAAGTAGAGGCTATCAATGAAGGACTAAGCAATAATCACACCTTTGTCTCTATCTGTAGTCAAAAGACCTGAAATGTTAGTAAAGTAGTGAGTCCAATTTGTTTATGGCAAGCTTAGTGAGTAATGTAGTATAATTTATGATTTAAAACAAGAATTCTATAAAACAATGCAATGTATGCATGAATAGTAATATTATATGAGTGAATGCAATAGTTAATAAGTTTTTAATCCACAATGCAATATTGCACCTTTTAGTTTGAAAATGATTTTAATGGTGAAAACATGTGTAGAGGCTCTTTATAGCTTCCAAGGTAATAAGAAATCTACTCGAACGGCCTACCAAACAATTCTACATATTCTTGTATATTATATTAAGGATCAGTAGAATACATACCTCATGTATGACGACTTTAGATCCTCGGACCTCTGAAACAATCATAAGATTGGCTCAACTCGCACCTCATGCATAGTGGCTTTAGATCCTTGATGTTGGGCCAATCAAGAGATCAGCACAGCATGTACCTCAAGTATGATAGCTTCAAATCTTCAATGCCTTTATCACATCTAATACCCTAACTCTTACCTCGAGCCTCAAGATTCGGTGCACATTTTACATTTATAAATTCATTTTTGTTTAAAATTCATAAATGCATTGTAATATGTAACAACATTCCATTCATGTCTAGAATAACAAGCTTTAAGCTATAAAATATAAACACTACTCACAATCAACTCACTTCCCAAGGTTCTCATCTGAAACTCAATCTTCATGCACGAAATGATTACAATCTATGTATTCGATGAATTGCACCTAATTTAGCTTATCTCACTTAATTTTATGAGTTAAATCAAGTCAACACTCAACTCTGTCAAATTTGGCCAAACTTAGTCAAACATGGTCAAAGTAGTCCAATTTAGCTCCTAAGTCCATTTTGCCCACTAGATTCAAAACTTAGTCATTTTCTTTATTCACATTCCATTCACGACTTTTTTCTAATTTTTGAGTAGTTAATCAATTTATCTATTTCTTTCCAAACTTTTTAGATCTAATCTAGAATCACCAAGGGTTCACCTAAATTTTGTTTCGGCTAATTTTGCATTCGTTTGATAGGATTTCGACTCAGATAAAGTGAGGCTAATTGTTTCCACCGAAATCTAGATAAACAGTGACAAAGTCACTCATCTGACCAACTTAACCTCATTATTTTGGAGCACCAATTTTTTTCAATATTTGTAAGTATCCTAGAAACTTTCATATTAAATTTTATGAAATTTGGACATGTCTAAGTATTTTTAAAAAATTTTAGATAGCAAGCTAAAATAGGGAATACATAATTGAAGTTTGCAATCTTGTGATTTTCATTGTTTTTTATCAATTCATCATATGCAATCCATTCAACTAAGTCATGACAAAAGTTTGCGATCTTGTGATTTTCATTGTGTTTGGACAATTCACCATGCATTCAACTAAGTCCCACAATGCTTATATTAGCAAATTCAGCAGTTAATTGCCAACTTCATCATTTAAACTAATTAAAACAGTGAGTAATTACTAACCAATTACAATATGATAACCTTATTCATTAAAGAACATCAAGCAAGCCCAATTTTATGGTTTTAATCAAAATTCCCGTACTTGCAACTTTCATTGATGGCATGTTTTGGTCAAAACATGTTCCTACAATAGTCTTATCGAGACCCCTTCCCTAGGCCAAAGGGCGGCCCAACTGGCCCAACTGGCACAGTGGTCCGACGAACTCACTCACCATATCAAGTTCACCCAGCCACTATTAAGCCCTTTTCCAATTTCATACAACAAATAATATTAGAATAATTAAAAGAAGTAGGGCAAAAGAAAACAAACATACGAAGAGTTAACATCATATTACACGTCTATCTTGTTCAAAATACATAGTTGACCATTTATATATACACAAGGAATGACCAACCTCTAATCAAAAGACCAAAAAGGAACAAAAAGTGTCAGGGGCTAGGCGATCACCATGCCCTTCCCTTTATCAGCCACTGAAGAACTTGAAATATTAATAGAGTAGTGAGCCTAAATCAACATGGCTCAGTGAGTAGTAAGACTAGCATGTCAACCACAATTAGCATTCCAAAATAGTGCATGTATGCATGAGCAAAAATGATATAATATTTGAAAGCATGGCTAGTATGAAAACAGTTATAAACAGTGCAACAGTTTCAGAAAATATCTCAAATCCATACTAGTTAAAAATTGTATCCAGGCTAGGGTCAAATCAAGAAAAACCAAACCTATGGTCATCGCTTGAAATAGACCTAAGTCAGGCATACTAGCCACTCGAGTAGGTCGTGAGCTTAGGCGTACCCATCGAGTACCCTAACCCTGACGCTCAGCCTTAAGTGTTATAACTCAAGCGGGTGTGAGGCTAAGCACACTAATCATGTGCCCTAACCCCGACGCTCGGCCCTTGAGTCTAATCCCAATCATATTGTGCACCCAAACCCCAATGCTCGACTCTCGAACCTATGGTCTCATTACCCGTGTACATCTACACTTTTCAAAATTCATTCAAATATATCTCAATCTCATGAAACCATTTAAACCATGTCATTACACACAAGTTTCATGCAAGGAACACAAGTCATAGAAAACACATTAATCAAACTACTCGCTTTGGGTCCCACACACCGATGTCTCGTTGACACTCGGCCAAGTCTCGTAGTGCTCACTCAAATTTGCATTAATTAAGCTCATTCTTAGTTCTTTCTATATTGTGGCTTAATCTCTAATTCCACTATCCCTAATTGGTTTCGATCGACCCAAGTCGTTTTGGTCAATTGGTCAAACTAGGTCAACTAGTCAAACTTAGTCAAACTTAGTTACCTTTGGTCAATTTGGGTCCAATTGGGTCAAATTAGGTCAATTTGGATCAAAATTGGTCATTTATGTCAAAATCCTCAAATTTCAACACTTAGCTCAAATTCAAGCATTTGCCCTTTTTGTGCAATGAATTTGTCGATTTTATTGCGACTAATCCGTAAGTCAGATTTGTCCGAAACTTTCTAGATTTCATCTACACTGCCTAAACCTTCACTAGAATTTTAATTTCTAATTTTTGGACATTTATTAAGGTTTCTAAGTGTATTAATAGGGACTATGAAATCCTATATTCCCTATGACAAGCAGTAACTTAGTGAATTGGTTGACTTACTTTCCAAATTCAGAATGGCCTAAACTTTGGTACACATAATCTTGACATGTACAATGACCTCTCCACCAACTTTCAGCTCAAAATACTTACATTTGGTTAGTCTAATAGTCTTCTACTTTTCTGTTATGCAACAAATTGTTCAAATGGTTCAGATTCCGATGGCTTTCAAGTGCTTATCTACCCTTGTTCTAATATCAATCCAAGACTGTTTCTTACTATTTTTGCAAGGCTTAAGGTCCTAGAATTCTGATTAATTTAGTTCTATCCAAAACTGCAAGCAAATATAATCATAAACACTCTCAAATACATCTCCAAAACATAACATGAATAAGTATTCTCTAGAAATTTCTCTAAGTCCCAGAATATCTAACTAATAGGACATATTTGCAAGCATAGAAAATCTAAACTATAGAGGCTTATGATTTGAGATTTACACCCTTTCGTAGTCCCAAGTATGAGGTTTAAAACACCTCAGATCTCAGTCCAAATGGACACCTCTAGGTACTCTAAACACTGCCTTCAATCTAGTCCCAAAGTCTATTTTTTGGAGAAACTGTTGAAACAGTTGATCAAGCAGTTAACTTCATCACCTTGCAAAACGTGATTAAGATCTCAGATTCTAATTTCTACCACTTGAAGATTGAATTACACCTAACAAGGAAGAAAAAAAAAGGTTTTTACCTTAAGAATGGACCCTTTACAGCCTAGGAATCAACACTCCAAAGATTGGATCAACTCAAGTTTCTCTGTTTTCTGGGTTCCCAACAGTGTTGAGCAAAACTATTCTTGGTTGTTTCAGCTTCAAATGGTGTTGAGATTCAACCAATTGCTTGTGGGATGTTGTAGAGGGAGGCAAGGGCTTTCCAAAGAGCCCTAGATCACTAAAAACAGATGCCAAACGAGAGAGATATGGATGGTTGAACAGGGGTTAAAGAAACTGGAAATGAGATTTTCTATTACAACATTGACAACCAGTACATGTTCGTGCTTGTTTTCCTTTATGGTGGTTGTGCGTCTTGACCAAGGGCTTGGGGATTCTTTGAGAGGGTTGTAAGAGCTTTAAAACGAGCTAAATTTTAGGAAAAATGGATGAGGAATGAAGGAGATACAAGCTCTTCAATGAGGGTTGCAGAAACTGAAAATCTACTCAAGGATGGGATTTTGTTGCATGTTGGGGTGGTTTACATGCCAAATAAGAGTGCCACATGGGCATCCACATAGCCCATGTGCTTTCATGCAAGATGACTAGTTGGCACCTTATATTGGCCTAGTGATGAGGTGGAGCTGATGGGT
The DNA here is from genome assembly GCA_030144865.1 of Tinospora cordifolia. Classification (NCBI taxonomy): domain Eukaryota; kingdom Viridiplantae; phylum Streptophyta; class Magnoliopsida; order Ranunculales; family Menispermaceae; genus Tinospora; species Tinospora cordifolia. The sequence goes on from JAJIYU010001894.1 coordinate 14,798, forward strand.
AAAACCTAGGGTTTAAACCAGGTGTTTTGCTGCTTTTCTCTCATGAAAAATGCCCAAAAATGCTAAAAAATCGTGCAAAAATTCCAAAACGAAAGGGGGGGGGAGAAGGAAAAGGGCGCGTGGGCCAGCCAAGCGAACGATTCGGCCCACATGCCTGGGCCGGCTCGCGCGCCCAACACATCTAGGATGGGCCTTGGCCCGCCCCAGTGGCCCAATCACCTCAGGCCCGTGAGCTCGAGTTGATTTTTCTCCCGGACGGACCAGATGGCCTGTGCGCCGAAAATTCTCCTTTTATGTTTTTTTTTTTCCTTCCTCTTTGGTGTATATATATAAATACACACACACATATTCAAATTTCGCCATTTTTTTCTAACATTTATTTAGTCCATTTTCACTTCAATTTCTTCGAAAATCTCCAATTATACACCCTTTTATCATTTATACAATATTTTTCGTAAAAATTGAATAATTCACCCAAAAATTACATTTTTCTCCCAAAAATTTCATTAATTACTCTAAAAATTTCATAATCATTCCAAAAAATCATATTTCTCCAAAAATTATATTTCCTTACAATTTCATATATTTTTCTCTTAAAATTGTATTTTTTTTTCTAATTACTCTAACTTTCTTCAATAAATAATTTAAAATTAGAAAAAATTAAAAAAAATTCATGTATTTTCATTAAAAATTTCAGAAAAATACATATATCGAACCCATTAATTGTACGTCAAAACTATGGGTCGTCTTAATTCTAGCATACTGTTACATCCATGAAGCTCATAGAAATATTATCAAATTACTTGGACAGCACGTTACAAGATCGCCTAAATCATAACATTCAAATAATCATAACATGTTTCTCTTAAACATAACAAAGAAATCAAATCCATAAGAGTCCATAGTTTCCATCGTTAGAAACATGCTTATTCAAGAGTTTTTATTCCTTCTTTCATGATGAAGATGAGGTTCCCAAAGCTACAACTAGCTTCCTTCCTTTAGCTGCAACAATTGGCTTTACACCTTCAAATCACAAGAAATCCATCACTTTCAAACCTAGATAGTCCATGTACAAGAGGCAATTTCATTAGGATTTCGTCAACCAAGCTATGAAACATAATTTAATGGTGCAGGGATGTTGAGGGAAGCATCTCACGTCTTATATATAGCATACAAAAGCTTAAGAATCCTCCATCACCATGAGAGCCTAAACTTATGTTTAATGAGGCGAAAAGGTGGTCTTAAGTAGCTTCAATTCATTTGCCACCTCATTGCTCCAAATAGGTGATCAATTGCCCATTAAAACCCATCCAACTCAACCAGGTCTAGAAAGAAGAACTTCAAGCCAATTTTTTTTTCATTTATTCATTATTTTTTTCTCTTTATTTTTGGGTTTTTAGCATCATATATCCCTTTTTATTGTTTTTTCTGAGGCATTATCTGATCACAAATGTGTTGCTTCTTATACTTGGATATCATGCCAAATAATTAAAATTAATTTTTCTATTTTTCATTAATTATTGGCATTTTTTGGTAATTTTTTCCAAGTGTAAAATATTTGGCAAATTTGATATGTAAGTCTACATTTATGCCCAATTGCATTTCTATGCCATTTTTATCACTCAAAAGTAATTTTTATTATTTTTTCATAATTGTTTCTAACTTTTTCAAAATTTATCTCAATTAATTACAATTCCTTCAATTAAATGGGTAAAATTGTGAAATTTTAAGAAAATTCATGTATTTTCATTAAAAATTTAGAAAAACATATAAGAGTGTACACATCAAATCCATCAACCCCATGCTCGAAAATACGGATCACTACACATTCTTTTCAATTTTTTTTTTTCATTTTGTCCATGTAAGTAGAAAGAAAAAAATAAGGCTATAGTAATACTTATCCCTTAGGAGATGAAATCCTCAATATCTATGAAGCTTGGTCTCTTCATTAAGCAACAAGTCCTTGTCTTTTCAAGGGGCAAAGCTTCCTGATACTAAGAGATGAAGCCTCACAATTGCACATGCAATAGAGACTTGAATTATGAAGCCAAAAAAAAAGGTTGCTAATACTATATCTTAGGGGATGAATCCTTCAATTCCCTAGATTTTCCCATGAGGTGCCTCGAATATTCTTATTATTGGCCAGCCATTCACAAAGACTCAATTCATATAGCTTAGTGAAAGTCTTAAAACACATTGTTGTATTGGAACCTCAAATAACCAGCTTGTATGGGACTATCATATAACTCGAGCATATCAGTACACAATGTCGCCCCTGATTGTGTCCTGTTATAATCACTGTAGATGGCTCCTTGAGTGCATTCCTTGTTGGGTGGCTTCTCTAAGTGCATCTTATATCAAGCACACTCCTGCACAATGGTCTGAGATAGCACAATACTCCCAACACGGACATCGAGTGGTATACCGGTGTCATATACCTAGCCCTAAGTTATGGTGGGCCTTGTACCACTTGCCTCTCGTAGGTGTCCCATAACCTACCCAAAGTCATGAAAACTACATACATCCCCTCTAGAATTAAGGTAGCCAGTCCTTTGGGTTGCGCCAAGGAGAAGTCCTAAAGATGACCTATAACATGTCGTCAACGAGGTCAGACTCATGTCCCTCCCTATAATAGACTTTTAAGCTTTTTCCCCATTTCCAAGGGAAAACATCAAATTGTGAGGTCAATCCTACTAGGCCTTTTCGTGGGCCAAATGAACTTAGATCAGACGAAACTTCACGGACCCTCTAGTTTGGTTACGATGCATGTCCAAACATAGCAATTACAGAGTACCCCACTTGAAAGGTCGATTTTTCCATCAACACTATGGTTGTTTTCACCTTCAAAACTTTCCACGGTTGTCCTCGTCCATTGATTTCCTTCTTTTGCACTAGATGACTATCACACCCCAACTCTTGTGGTCTTGACTTGAATCAGGAACTCTTTCCCAATCAATTTCTCTCACTGAGAACTACCAAATTCTCACTTTGGATAAAACATCTATTATAGGTTACACCTCTGTGCGTCCTTGCGACATCATTGTGTTCTTAACCTCGTGCCCCTTAAGCACTAGTACCTCGAACTGTCTGATGTATCCCTTAGATGAGCTAACATTTACATGATGTAGCTCCACACTATGACCTCTATGCGTTGCACCTCTGTGCATCTTCTAATTTTAGAATATAGTTATTCACATTGTACCTCTCTAGCATTAGTGCCTTGAACATCTCATTATGCTCAACTCAGCAATGTGCGCCTTCATGCATGCACCTTCCTGCATAAATCTCAGATATCTATTCTTCACTCTATGCCCCTCAAGCATCAATACCTCAAACATCTTAGTATAAGGCTCAGCTATATAGGTTGCACCTCAATGTACAATTGGTCATGTATCAGTCCTTCACCTCATGCTTCTCTAGCACCAATTCCTTGGACATAGTGGAAGACACTGTTGTTCTTCACCATATGTGCCTCTAGCATTAATGCCTCAAGCAATTTGCATACTTTGTTTTTACACCTCTGTGTGCATATGAATCATTCGTTATTCTTCACCCCATGCCTTTCTGGCACTAATTCTTCAAACAAACAATGAAGTATCGATCACATGTCTCATCTTGCAACCTTGTGCTAGCCACCACTATGGTTGTCCTTCACCCTATGCATTCACTTGCACTAGTCCCTCGAATAACTTCCATCCTAAAACAATAGTTAACTCAATTGCTAACCCATTTGATTCACAACTCAACTGATCTATTTGGCATCACTGTTGTGCGACCTCCATATTAGCATCTTGCCTTGTTGATGGAGCTTCCCATGGTCCCTCGACCACTATCTACACCTGTGAAGAATTATCACAACAACTAACGTGCTGCCCAAATATCAATTCTGTCCAATCAGATCTCATGAGTTCATTTTTCTTTGAACTCATCTCAGAAGTGTCTAAATATGACAATCTTGAACTCTAGTCCCTCGACCACTATCCTCACCCTAAGAACCAGAATTGCCTCATTGATATCAGTCTACTTCTGCAATGTCACACATGTAGTTCACCCCGTTCTTCTCTAGCACCAGTACCTTGAACAACTTGACCTCTTGCGCCTTTGTGTATATATTGAGTCCCTTTTTGATGTTCTTCACTCTGTGCTCACCTTGCACTAGTCCCTCGACAATCTTGTAGTGTTGACATCAGTCCCTACTGTTGGCTGCATCTTGCATCTTTGTGCGTTTATTGATTTGAATTCATGTTATTCACCTTGTGCCTCTCTAGCACTAGTTCCTTAAACTATTCAACATTCAACTTAAAATGAGATAAGCAACCATTCTCATTATCTGATCTATTGTTACTTTTATGACTATAGGCTTCAATCGTATATACTTAGTTCTCATTGCCCTTGCCCTCAAGTAGATGTTCCACATGAACCGGATGCCTCTTTAGCATCACCATCTTAAATTGCTCCTTAACCTGAGCATTATGTCTCCACATAAACTCTCGAAGTTACCTGTGTGCTCACTCTGCACATATCTCTCTGTGGTACTCATACCACAAGGTTTTCATACGAATGCTCACAAAGTACTAGTGTAATACCCCAAATTATTTGTATATATGAATGAGATTTAATTAATATAGACACACACACACACACACAGATATATATATATATATATATTACTCTATACTTATATATGTGACATTTTATATAAGATAGATTCATGAAATTAGTTGATTAATTAAATGGTGTAGAAGTATATATGTAAGCATTATATAACCACATGCACATATACATGTACATTAATTAATTATGATTAGTATAGGCACTAATATAGTAAGATTAATAGTAATATATGAAAAAAATGAAGCAATATAATATATATACGATTAATTTATAGTAATATATATTAATATATACAGGATTAATTTATAGTAATTGATTAATTTTATTGATTGGTATACGTATTAATAGTAATTTATAGCAATATGTAATATTATTTAATACAATAAATAATATTATAAAGTATTGAATATATATGTAAGGAAATGCATTCATGAATATAATATTTTATTTAGTATGATGTTAAGATATGCATATATTAGTTAGAATACATGTATGATATTAAGATTTGCATATATAGAAAATGATAGTCCCACATTGAAAAAATAGACAAAATGACTCGATATAAACCCCCTACTCTACCCATTTCAAATATAGAAAATGATAGTCCCACATTGGAAAAATAGACAAAACTAGTTGAAAAATAACTCTATATAAACCTCCCTACTCTACCCATTTCATTCATTCCAAAGCAAGAATCGAAATTCCTCTTGTTCTATCTTTGCCTCCTTCTTGGCAACCTCAATCCTTATGCGTCTTTTCTTGAGCTATTTTAAATAGCTTGTAAAGTAGTAGCAACAAAGTGCTACACAAGTTAGGAAGCGATCTCGAGGTGATTTTTTTTCCTTTCTTTTAATTTATTATTTTGATTTAAATAATGCTTGCTTTTTTATTATTTTGATTTTATTCTTGTCCTTTGCATTTATGTCATTCAATTATTACATTGCTTATGAACAAGAGAGTATGCTCTGTAGTTGCGTCTTGTACGATCTTCTACATCAGAAATCGAAAATCAATATGAATATTATACTGTTAGAGCTACTATTTATCATGCATCAATATACTGTTTATGACCAAGAGAGTATGCTCTATAGTTGCGTCTTGTACGATTTTCTACATCAAAAATCGAAAGTCAATATTCGTGAATGTGAATGTTATACAGTTGAAGTATTTAAATACTGTTGGAATATTTATTTACTATGCTCTTGAACACAAAAATAAGATTAAATAAGATTCCAACCACGTACCGGTACGGGGGACTTTCTGTGTTCCATGTAGAATTAGAACTGACTGTCAATACTAACACCAAAATGGAACGGGTTTCAGGAATGATCCTACTAGAGATGGGTTTGAGTTTTAGAATTGATCTCTCTCCCTAGATCTGGAGCACAGAGGTTACTCTGGTTCGGCCTAAATTACGACTGAAATAATATATTGTTTGAATCAAATTAATCCCTGAAAGTGTTTGATATGCTTGTATTATTTGGTCGAAATAATAAACTAAATAGATGGAATGATTCACTGGGCTTTTTAGCTTAACCCCCCCCCCCCTATTTTTCATATTTCAGGGAATTAACCAGCTTGCAGGGAAGTTTATTTATTAAAAATTTTTATTTATTTCAATGTAGGGCACATAGGCCCAAATCAAACTGTTTATTCATTTTTAAATTTATTTTCTCATTTGTAAAAGTTCAATTAGTATAAATAAATGAAGGATTTTAATTATGATGCCTTGAATTATTTTTGCACATAGACTATTATATACAGAAACCCTGATAGATTTAGGTTTAAGAAAAAGAAAATGTAGCACAGGTCTGTCTCCTGGGTGGCCTAAGATTATTGATCAAAGAAAATTAGAACGTCAGATGACATTGACGATGGGGCTCGGGAGGCGGGGTGTTACAACTAGCTTCAACTTGGATATCTGGCGGGAAAGATTGGACCAGTATCTCTTGCACTAGTACCTGAAACGTCTCTTTGTGACTCACCAATCCCTTGTTATTGTACCACTTGGATACTCGAGGAAGTCTTCTATGTACTTCTCTTGCACTAGAACAAGCAACTTTGCAATCAGTAGCCTTCTCTACTACTTGGAACCATAACCCCATAGCCCACAAGCTCTAGCACATCACATCATCTTTACTAAGATCACTGCCATTGTTGCAACTAGTTCATGGGTTCTCATTTTAGTCCAATCGTGGTACTAGCTTCACCCCTCTGGATATTTCTTATGCTAGCAACCATCTCCATTATGAATTCGACTATACCATGGCTTAGTGCCTTGTCATTGCACCTCAAACAACGATTTCACAATCTTTCCCCCTATGCATATCTTGACATACACTATCAAACATGCCCTGTCAACACATTTGTTGACCCTTGAAGCCCATTTGGATTCCATAATTTGGCTCATCACGGCTCTTATACTGAGTATTTGTCCCTTTTTTATTTCTCTCTAGGCATTGGGTAACACCTCTATGTCCACTGTTAGTTGCATAGAAACTAAAATTAGAGTAGGTAAAATGTTGCATTTTATAAGAAATAAGGGAGAATAGAAGTAAAAAATTGCATCATTAGCAATAGTTGCATGTAGTTAGGGATTTGCATTGTTCAATAACTTTTAAGCCTTATTTTTTATAGTTTTGATATTTTTTTTATGAGGAAATGATGTCTGGAAAAGGAATTGAGTGTATTACAAAATATAGGTTGAAGCACAAACGAAGAATGCATCAGAAGAAGGCAAATAAGAGAAGGATTCATGAGAAAATACAAGTACACCACGGTTCAAGAACTGAAGACCGCAGTAACAACAAAAGGACAGAACCAGTATACAATGCACTGGTAACCGCGGTCCATTAACTTGTGACCGCGGTTACTAGAACGTGATTTGCACAGGAACAGGCCAGACCGCGGTGGGCAGAACATGGAGAATTGCTGGGTTTTGACATAGAAATCATTGACCGTGGTCACTCGATTGATTAGCGAGATTTTCATATTTTTTAGGTTTTTTAGTGCGGGACTATAAATAGAAAAGGGTAATTAGAGTTGAGGGCACCGAATATCTAAAAGAAGTCATTATAACGGCTGTGAGGGCATGAAAAATTGGATTTTCATTGAGAATTGAAGATTGTTTTAGAGTTTTGAGTATGTTTTACTTCTTTGGATTTAATTTCATGATTTCCTTTGAATTCATGTCTAGCTAATCAATTTTATTGTCTGGGATGTCATGTTCAATGCATAGTTTGTGATATCTAATTGTCGTTATTGAGTTATAGACTCCATTCTTTATTGTGTAAACTTAATGCCTTGCGTCTACTGGCCATAGATGTATTAAACTTAATACTTTGGTCTATCTCTGGAGAGAAGCCTAAAGGGTGGATATCACAATTTGGACTTAGACCGGTTGATTTATAGGGAGATTATTGACCAATCTAGGGAGTTGCACAGGAATTGTTGGGCATAACACGTAGGTTGTTAAGTGAACACCTCGGAAGAGGGTTTGACAAAACAAATCTAGTAAATGTTAAAATACCTTGGGAAAGGGTTTCAGCTATTGATGCAATAGCTCATGGATTAAGTAATTCATAACTACAACAAAGGATTGCAAACTATGCAGCGGCAATTACTATCCTAGACATGTCTATATTTTGATTTTTTAACATTTACTATTACTTTTGTTTAGAGAAATTTCTAATTTTCAATTTAATTCAATTACATTTAGTATAGTCTTGATAAAACCTTGATCAATAGTAAAATTGGGATTTGAAATCACAAACCAACTTTTTTTCCCTGAGGACGATACCCGGTCTTACCAGTTATTACTATTGCGATCCCGTACACTTGCGAAGTCGCTAACAAGTTTTTGGTGTCGTTGCCGGGGAAAAACAATGTTTAGTGTTTTTAAAACCAGTTGAATTTGGTTTGGTCTTAGTCAAGACAAAATTTTTATTTTTATTATTACTTATTAGTTGATTTTTTTTTATCATTAGTAAAGAATACATTGAATACACTTGATCTATTTGCGTTTTTGTGTTTCAGGTTTGTATGAGTAAACGTCCTTATGACCCCTACGATTCAGATTTGCTAAAAACAATCAGTCCAATTCGGTTGGAAGCTCAAGAACGTGCATCAAACATGGCTAAAAGCGGTAGTTCAAGAGTTGGTAACAATGGGGAGGCACCATTACGGGACTTCTTCTAACCTATCTTAAACAACAACTAATCAGGCATAGCAAGGACACCAATCAATGCAAACAATTTTGAGTTGAAACCATCCTTGATCACCATGGTGCAGCGGTAACAATTTGGAGGCTCCGCGGTGGAAGATCCAATGGCACATCTAAACTCCTTCATGGAAATATGTGATACAATCAAAATGAATGGAGTAACTGAAGATCGGCTTAGGCTATGACAGTTTCCCTTCTCCTTAAGGGATAAAGCAAAAAGTTGGCTGCAAACCCTACTTCCGAGAAGCATCACAACCTTGGAAGAAATGGACCAGAAGTTTCTACAAAAGTATTTCACACCAGCCAAAGTACATTAGCTGCGATGGGAGATTAGCTCTTTCAAACAATCTGATTTTGAATCTCTTTACAAAGCTTGGGAGAGATTTAAAGACTTACTAAGGCATTGCCCACAACATGGATATCTACCTTGGCTTCAAATTCAAATGTTTTATAGTGGACTTACACCACCCACAAGAGCCATGGTAGATTCAGCAGCTAGAGAATCTTTGATGGGCAAATCAACCACAGATGTAACTCAACTGATTGAAGACATGGCAGCCAATGCTTATGGACATGGTACAGAAAGATGTACAGCAAAAGAGTGGAAATTCATGAAGTTGATGAGATCGGTGCTTTGCATACCCAAATTGCAGCTATGACCCATAGGTTGAATTTGGTGGAAGAAAAGAGTAGTGGAGCACAACTCCAACAACATCAACAAGTGCAGTCAATTGCTAAAGAGAGTAAGTCATCTTATCATGGAGAAACTTTAATCGAACAGATGAATGCAATGAATAGATTCAGCGGGTATCGAGCACCAGCTGGTGGGTATAATGTTCCAAAGTACTATCATCTGGGCGTGAAGAACCATGAGAATTTCTCATATGCAAATAACAGAAATGCTCAAATGCCACCAGGATTTGCTAATCAACAGCCCTTGCAAGATAAAAAGCCATCTTTGGAGGATAAACTTGATGAATATGCATTCAAGATTCTTCAAAGTGTTAACTGGAAGGGTTGATAAAAATGACACAAGAGTTTTCGAAATTGAAATCTAGGTGGGAAACATTAATGCCACTGTTAAAAAATTGGAAACACAAGTGGGGCAATTGGCACAAATAGTTTCAAACCAGCAACGGAGCTCTTTTCCAGGTGATACTCAAGTAAATCCAAAGGAGAGCTACAAGGCGGTTACTACTAGGAGCGGCAAAGAGGTAGTAGGTCCACCAAATCCATGTATACTACCTATTGAAACTGAGGGAGTTGTTAACAATGATATGGATGTGCAAAAGTCATCCATAGGCCAACATGAAGAACTGGCATTATCAAAAGGGAAGGTCAAGGGTAGAGCAAATCAAGAGAGCAAAATTTTTGAAAATCCCCCTTTACCATTTCCTCAAAGATTTCAGAAAAAGAAGATGGATGAACAGTTTGCTAAATTTTTGGAGATGTTTAAGAAAATCCATATAAACATTCTATTTGCTGAAGTTTTGCAACAAATGCCCAATTATGCAAAGTTTATGAAGGAGATCATGTCCAAGAAAAGGAAGCTGGAGGACTTTGAAATAGTCAAGCTCACTGAAGAATGTAGTGCCATCCTACAGAAGAAGCTTCCTCAAAAGTTGAAAGATCCAGGTAGTTTCACTATACCATGCAATATTGGGCCTGAAATTTTTGAGAAAGTACTATGTGATCTCGGAGCAAGCATAAATCTGATGCCTTTGGCGGTATGTAAAAGGTTGGGAATGACAGAAATCAAGCCAATAACCATCACTCTTCAACTAGCTGATAGGTCTTTAACATATCCAAAAGGAGTGGTTGAGGATGTGTTGGTCAAGGTAAATAAGTTCATATTTCTAGTGAATTTTGTGGTTCTAGACATGGAAGAAGATTGTGAAATACCACTTATCCTTGGAAGACCATTTCTAGCTACCGGGCATGCACTCATTGATGTACACAAAGGAGAATTAACTTTTAGAGTTAATGATGAGAAAGTGATCTTCAATCTTTACAAGGCAATACAATATCCTAGTGACTTACATGAATGCAACAGGGTGGAGATCCTAAACTCTTACATTAGCAAAGCGGTGGAGGCACTAAGCTCACAAGATGAGTTGGTGGGAAGCATCTCTCGTTCATTAACATTTCTTGAAGTCATGATAGTAGAAGAGCAGCTTGTGGTGCTAGCTTTAGAAGCAAGCTCACCATAATTCCACAATAAAGAGGATCAATTGCCTAAAAATCAGCCATCTGAAGTTGTTTAAGAACCTCCTAAGGAAGTAGAGTTGAAACAGGTTCCGGAGCATTTGAAGTATGCATTTTTGGATGAGGACAAATCACTTCCAGTCATTATCTCCTCATCACTTGCACCTGTTCAAGAAGGAAAGTTGTTGAAGGTGTTGCAAGAACACAAATCTGCATTAGGATGGACAATTGAAGATATCAAGGGGATAAGTCTAGCCTTTTGCATGCATAAAATTTTAATGGAGGACTCACATAAACCAACGGTGGAACATCAGTGAAGGCTCAATCCTATTATGAAAGAAGTGGTGAAGAAGGAAGTTATGAAGTGGCTAAAAGCTGGAATTATCTATGCTATATCAAATTCATCATGGGTTAGCCCTATTCACGTTGTGCCTAAAAAAGGGGGAATGACTGTGGTTACAAATGAAAAAGGAGAGTCAATAGCTTCAAGAACAACAACTAGATGGCGTGTTTGCATAGATTATCGGAAGCTGAACAAGGCAACCCGTAAAGATCATTTCCCTTTACCTTTTGTGGACCAAATGCTGGATCGTATTGCTGGTTATGATTTCTACTGTTTCTTGGATGGATATTCAGGATATAACCAGATAGTCATTACACCAGAGGATCAAGAAAAGACTATTTTCACTTGTCCATATGGCACCTATGCATTTAAGAGAATGCCATTCGGTTTATGCAATGCACCAGCTACGTTCCAACTGTGCATGATGGCAATATTTGTTGATATGATTGAAGACATCATGGAGGTATTCATGGATGACTTCTCAGTGTTTGGTGAAACATTTGAACAATGTCTCAACAATCTGAAACGAGTCCTCTCCCAATGTGAAGAAAAGAATCTAGTCCTAAATTGGGAGAAATGTCACTTCATGGTTCGAGAAGGCATTGTGTTGGGCCATAGAGTTTCTGTTAATGGTCTAAAAGTTGATAAAGCACAGATTCAAGCCATTGAAAATTTGTCACTACCAACAACAGTGCGTGAGGTGCAGAGTTTCTTGGGGCACACAGGATTTTATCGAAGATTTATCAAGAACTTCTCTCACATAACTCGGCCTCTATGTCAATTACTGGAAAAGGAGGCTGAATTTATCTTCACAGCTGAATGTGTTGAAGCTTTTAACACACTTAAGAAAGCCTTGACAACTGCTCCAATAATGTCAACACCAGTTTGGGGGGAACCATTTGAAATCATGTGTGATGCTAGTGATTGTGCAGTAGGAGCAGTTTTGGGACAAAGACGTGATAGAATGTTCAGAGCCATATATTATTCAAGTAAAACATTAGATGATGCTCAAAAGAACCACACCACCATTGAAAAGGAGTTGTTAGTTGTTGTTTTTGCTTGTGACAAGTTCAGATCATACATTGTGGGCTCACATGTCAAAGTCTTCACTGATCATGCAGCAATCAGACAGTTGTTTGCAAAGAAGGATGTTAAGCCAAGATTAATAAGGTGGATCTTGCTGTTGCAAGAGTTTGATATTGAGGTAATAGATAAAAAGGGTACAGAAAATGTTGTGGCTGACTACTTGTCTCGCCTGTCAAATGAAGCAAATCCTGATTCAAAGGGAATAGTGGAGGTCTTCCCGGATGAGCGTCTCTTGTCAGTAAGTGACAACCTTTCATGGTACGTAGATTTTGCTAACTACAAAGCTACAGGCGTCACACCACCAGATCTATCTCAAAGCCACCTAAAACGTTTCATACATGAGAGTAAGTTCTATCTTTGGAATGATCCCTTTCTTTACCAGAGTTGTGTTGATAAGGTGATTCGTCGTTGCATTCCTGAATCTGAAATTAACAAAGTTCTTCATGATTGCCACTCTTCACCTTATAGTGGTCACTATAGCCATCAAAGAATAGCCAGACGTGTACTTGAGAGTGGGTTTTATTAGCCAAGCATGTTCAAGGATGCTTATCAGTTTGTCAACACTTGTGAGGCATGTCAGAAGCAAGGAAACATCTCCAGAAGGAATGAAATGCCTCTTACCTCATTTGTAGAAGTGGAATTGTTTGATGTATGGGGCATCGACTTTATGGGACCATTTCCACCATCAGCTGGCAAACAATATATCCTGCTAGCGGTTGACTATGTCTCTAAGTGGGCAGAGGTTGTGGCTACAGCGAAGAATGATGCAGAGTGGTACTTAAGTTCCTTACACGAAACATCTTCTTTCGTTTTGGAACTCCTAGAGCCATAGTGAGTGATGAAGGAACACATTTTTGCAATAAAGTCTTCAACAACCTTCTCACTAAGTATGGCGTGAGGCACAAGGTTGCACTACCTTATCATCCTCAAACTAATGAGCAAGCTGAAGTGTCTAACCAGGAAATCAAGTCAATATTGCAGAAAATAGTTGGTACAAACCGTAAGGACTCGGCGTTGAAGTTAGATGATGCATTGTGGGCCTATAGAACAACGTTTAAAACACCCATTGGTATGTCTCCTTATCAATTGTTGTATGGGAAATCTTGTCACTTGCCTTGCGAGTTAGAGCACCGAGCTTATTGGGCAATCAAGAAGTTAAATTTTGATGCGAAGGCTTGTGGTGAGAACCGGTTGTTGTAGCTCGTAGAACTTGAAGAGTTTCGTAGGGAAGCATTTGAGAACAACACCATCTACAGAGAGAGAATAAAGAAATGACACGATCAAATCCTAGAGAAGAAGGAGTTTAAACCTGGGCAACAAGTACTTCTTTTTAATTCAAGACTCCGTTTGTTTCTGGGAAAGCTTAAATCTCGATGGTCGGGACCGTTTTTAGTCACTCAAGTCTTCCCGTATGGAGCAGTAGAGGTGCAAAGTTTGGTGGATGGCCACAAGTTTAAAGTGAATGGCCAAAGACTGAAGATTTTCTACAGTGGACCAAAGCAGATGGTAGAGACGGTTCTCCTCAAAGATTGAAGCAGCGTATCCTCGTCCAGCTAACAACGTTAAACTTAGTGCTGAGTGGGAGGCAACCCACTATAGGAGTTTGCATAATTATGTTTTTGAGTTTAGTTTGTTAGATTTCAGGGAGAATTTGTGTTTATGCACTCAGAATTGAGTAAAAGGGGTCCATTAAACTGTAGACTGCGATCCATGATATGCGGACCTCGGTCCTCATACAGAACACATGAACAACATTCTGGTGACCGCGGTCCTCACTCTACAGACTGCGGTCCACAGAATGGCTTATTTCGCTATGATACACAAGGACCGCGGTCACCAGCACATGCATTTCCACAGACCACGGTCCACAGAACATGTCTTTGAGAAACACACAAGGACCGCGGTCCTTGAACACAATATAAAACTGTAGGCCACGGTCCACAGTTCGTTATGTGCTTTTTAAACAAGAAAAAGGCACATGGACCGCGGTCCATAAAGCACAGACCGCGGTCCATGCGTCCTTAAAAAAGCATATCGTGGTCTTTTCTTCTTATTTTTGCTTTGAAACTTCAAGTTTTTTGTGAGTTTTGATCTCCCCTGTCAAGATTTCAAGCATTTTCTCCATTTTCAATTAAAATGTAAGTGTTTCCTTTGATTTCTTATTACTTCCTCGCATTTGTTTGAATGTTTAGATGATTTAGGAGTGCTTCATGTGTTCTCTTATACTTAAATGGTGATCTTGCTAAATGACTCGCATTATTCCTTTCTTTACTTTGAGTATGCACACTATGAGAAGCCTTTTTGCACAAAGACTTGCATAATTTTGTGTTCATGAGAAATTTAGGCTTGTAGATGTGTTATTTCACAAAATGAGGTGCCTTTTTATCTATTTTTCTGTCATTCAACATCACAAGCAATACAAGATTCAATTTTTAATGCATAACAAATGACTTTGATGTTATAATGCTTAGACCATGCAAAATAACCATATGCTGAGTTAGTTTAATTGAATGGTTGATGCATTATTATACATGAATCTCGTTGTTTTCCTTGCCCTTAATCACTGTACTTACAGGCCACCCATAATGAAATTGCTTGCATTTAAAGGGAAGCAGCAAGCACGCCCTCCTCCACCATCAGATAGAAACAGATTCAGAACAGCCAATGCCAAACAGAGGTTTACTATGATTCGATCCAATAGACAGTTGATTCCTGAAAGATGAATCATGTTAATGATTGAGGAATGTGCATTAGGCATTGATACGGTGATCGCTGCGAGGAATTGGGGAAAGTTGATTCAAGCACCAGGCACAACAGTGGTCTCCATCGTTCAAGAATTTTATGCAAACGCCCCTGACCGAGAAGGTACATCAGTCTGGGTACGAGGTAAGTGGGTGCCATTCAATGCAGCTGCTATAAACGAGGTCTATGGTCTTCCTGCAGACTCTCCGGATGATTACTACACATTACTGCCGAGATTTGATCTGGACGAGGTTCTACAGACATTGTGTGTTGACGGGGCATTGTGGATTTGTTACAACAATAAGCCCGTCAACCTAATGAAGACTATGTTCAAGACGGAGGCTAAGGTTTGGTTGTATTTAGCTTGTGCAAATTTATTTCCTTATTTGGCCATTAACAGAGTTACAGTAGAGAGAGCGGTACTAGTTTATTACATCATGAAGGGGCTCCCAATCAATATTGGGGCACTCATCTCTAGTTCTATTCGGTCTACTATCGATAGAACCAATGCAGGTCTGCCACACCCTACTCTGATTACAGAATTATGCAGACAGACTGGGGTAGTATGGGACAAGACTGAGCCATTATTGAAGATGAAGGACCACATAGCAATAAAGATGCTCACATCCACCACTTCCAAGAGGCGTAGGGCATCTACTGAGTCTCCTCCACCTACTACTGATCCTACCTCTGCCCTTACACGCCTTGCAGATGCTCCTCAGTCCTCTTCAGCTGCTACTGCACCTCTCTCCACCACTGAGCACACTATGATGCATTGGATGGCATATATGACCGAGTGGATGCATCGTAAGGACCCGGATATGGCTGCAGCTTTTCCTCCTACTCCTTGCGCCTTGCCTTACATGGAGATGACTTATTGTGTACCTCCAGTACAGTCACCTCCGCCAGTGGTCCCTGCAGATGATGATGAGGACGGGGGTGGTGATAATTTCACTGACTTTATTATGGAGGAAGAAGTCTTTGGCGTAGATTTTTGAGCCCTACAACTTTCTATATTTCTGTTGCTTCTATTTTCAATTGTTCTTGCAAATTCAAACTTTTGCACTTCTATAACTCTTTTGTTTCTTTTCTTTTGCTAATGCATCAGTCCCTATTTTTAGTTCACCTGTCTATTGCAAATCCATTACTTGGTTAGCATTTCCAAACTAATTTTTCTTTTTTTTCTTTGAATGCATGTGTGATGTGTTACCTTACACACCTTTACGTATCTATGTGCACTTGAGGACAAAACACAGTTTAAGTTTGGGGGTGCGCACTGAAGAAATTCTTCTTCAAGTTCATGTTAGGTTTATTTTTTAGGTTTATTTTTCCTTTATATTTACATATTTTGTGTGCATTAATGTTTTTAAACTGCATATATTTATGGGCACTTAGATATTAGGATGGTCTATTTAGTGATAATACAGGAGCACATTAGTTAGGACATGTAGAGGTCACTTAGGCTAGATCCATGCCATATTTTTGAAAATTTTCACTGAATAACCTATGAAATTGAAAATTCCTCTAGTATGATGAGACAAAGAATTAGGGTACTTTCAAACAGTTTGTGTGCTTGGTTTGTCTGAAATTTGACCTTGACAGATCTTTGTAGTCTTAGGTAGATTAAGAATCCGAAGATTAAGGAAAGTGAAGAGTAGAAACCAAACCACAAGTAGAGAGAATTTTCCACAAACTCTTGAAATAATCAAATTTGTCTTGAATACTGCTTAGGAATAACTATAGAAGGGAAATGAAGTAGGCCATCATTGTTTGAGTCATAACCTAAAGGCCGGTCCTAGCATTTATAATCCTTTATAAACAAGTTTGAGCCTTATAGCTTGTTTTCTTGCTATGAACCTAAACATTATATATATAAACACTCTATCCTTATATGAATCTCTCATTGGACCTATTTGTGTGCACTCATAGTTTTAATATGACCTATTCTGATAATGTGAAAGAACGAGGGGATGCTAACATTGAAATACATATGTTTTCAGTTCTTGTTTCAGCTTTAACTTCCTTTGAATTCAAAAAAAAAGAGAAAAAAAAAGTTATAGTTGTTTCTTTAGTATTTCAGTATTGTCAATGATAGCTGCACTTTTCACCTTTTTATGAGTGTACATGTGAATATAATTTGGAGTGCACATGATAAAATAAGTTTGGGGGAGTTATAAAAACAAGGTTGTGATTATGAACAAGCAAAAAAAAAGGGATTACATAGAAGGATCAAGATCTATTTGATAAATCAGACCAAAAATAGGGTGTTATTATTGCTATGAGTGTACACTTGAGTCAGATTTAAATTCCTATTATAACTTGTACCTTGAGTCAGACCACATTACAACCTAAAAGAAAGACTACTGATCCTGACTATAATTTGACTTAAGTAGAAGATAGATAGAGAAGAAAATTGAAAGGGTCTGTGTACTTAGGTATTAGGAAAGGATTTTTGTGAGTGGGATGGTACATGCAAATCACCTACAAAGTCTAGGATGATTGAGATACTGACAGATGAGAGGGTGAAGTTAAGGAAGAATGGAGGATGAACTGAAAATCTAGACAACCTAAATGACCCTAAGGAAGTGTTAATGAGTCATAAACTATAGGAATGAAAAATTGAGGTTACAATGATAAGTGAAAAAGAATTTAATGTTATATGGCATGACATGTTAGTTTTAGATTAGAGTCATTGTTCGGGGACGAACAATAGTCTAAGTTTGGGGGTATTTGTTAGTTGCATAACAAACTAACATTAGAATAGGTAAAATGTTGCATTTTATAAGAAATAAGGGAGAATAGAAGTAAATAATTGCATCATTAGCAATAGTTGCATGTAGTTAGGGATTTGCATTGTTCAATAACTTTTAAGCCTTGTTTTTTATAGTTTTGATATTCTTTTATGAGGAAATGATGTATGGTAAAGGAATTGAGTATATTACAGGATATAGGTTGAAGCATAAACGAAGAGTGCATCAGAAGAAGGCAAATAAGAGAAGGATTCATGAGAAAATACCAGTAGACCGCGGTTCAAGAACTGAAGACCGCAGTAACAACAGAAAGACAGAACTAGTATACAATGCACTGGTGACCGTGGTCCATAAACTGGTGTAATACCTAAAATTTTAGTGACGTAATAACCGAAATTTGAGTTTAAAACACATATACGTATATATTTAT
The DNA here is from genome assembly GCA_030144865.1 of Tinospora cordifolia. Classification (NCBI taxonomy): domain Eukaryota; kingdom Viridiplantae; phylum Streptophyta; class Magnoliopsida; order Ranunculales; family Menispermaceae; genus Tinospora; species Tinospora cordifolia. Next base: position 33,190 of record JAJIYU010001894.1, read on the forward strand.
ATATAAATACATATATATGTTTGTCATGGGTATGCAATTAATCAGTTAGCATAGAA
>JAJIYU010001895.1:0-33334 GCA_030144865.1 Tinospora cordifolia
CCTTTAATTGCCTTGATTTTATTAAATGTGAATTTGTACTATTGAATTTATTCTAAGGCATGTGGTATTGAAAAATAGAAAGTCAAGTGTGTGTCACTTGTAAAGTAACACTGGCCCGACCTGCTAATTGGTTAAGTCCACCGTCAAAATAATGGTGGTTGTCCAAAACTCAAAGAACATGGTATAGCCAGGGGTGTTACATAGGTGGTTAACAAAAGGAAGATTTGCATGTCCTATTTGTTGCTTGGATATTTCTCTGAATGGTTATGTCATAGTAAAAAATTCTCATACATGGGTCATAGAAGATTTTTAGTTCATGGCCATCCATATTGAAAAAAAAGAGCTTGGTGTAAGAGTAAACAAGAGCTACGAGGAAAACCAAAGTGGTTTACAAGTTAAGCAATTCTTGCAGAGGTAGAAAATATTATAAATGACAAGGGAAAAAAATAAAAAAGGAAGAGAAAGACAAAAGATGAGGAACAAACATGGAAGAAGAAGTCTATTTTCTTTGAATTGCCATATTGGAAGGTATGCTTACAAATTTGTGTCATTGTACTTTAAATTCATTTGTTTTGTGAAACATAATATGAATTCATTCTATTTCATAACATATGAAATAATTAAGTCAAATTTATGTAGAGCTTGCTTTTACGTCATAATTTGGATGTGATGCACATTGAAAAGAATATATGCGATAGTATTATTTACACACTTCTGGATGTGAAAGGCAAATCAAAAGATGAACTCAATGCTCATAAAGATTTGGAATGCATGAATATTAGAATTGAGTTAGATATTGAGAAGTGAGGAGATCAATTATATGAACCTGCTGCAGTGCACACTCTTTCAAAAGAAGGGAAACAAATTTTTTGTATAAGATTAGCAAATTTGAAGTTACTTGACAGTTATGGGTCTAACATTGGAAATTGTGTGTCGATTAAAGAATGAAAGATACTTGGCTTCAAGTCACATGATTGTCATTTATTAATGCAACAAATTTTCGTATTGCTTTGAGATGGTCCAAGATATGTAATTGCACGACTTTGTAGATTTTTTAATGTACTTTGTGATAGGATTGTTGATCGAAATTTATTATTGGACTAGGATGATTCCATAGCTAAAACTTTGTGCATTTTTAAAAGGTTTTTTCCTCATCTTTTTTTTGATATTATGGTTCATTTAACAATTCATTTAGGACAAGAAGTTTCTTTGGGTGGACCAGTCCAATATCGGTGGATGTATTCATTTGAGAGGTAGAATATATATCACATTAATGTGTATAACTACTTTATTATATATGTATCCTAGTCCATTGCTCACCAAATAATTGAATATACTAAATTTTGTGGTGTTTTCGATTCATGAAAGTGCTAAAGGGATATGTCAAGAATCGTGCACGACCAGAGGGCTGTATAGTTGAATGATATTTTGCCAATAAGTGTACCATATTTTTTAGCAAATATATTGAGAAAACACATGAAGTAGGGATTTGATCGACACACAGTGAAGATGTTAAAAATGAAGATGAAGAAAATGAAATAGAATTGGAGGGCTACCAAATTTTTAGTAAAAAGAAAGTTGTGCTTCCATCTGATATCTTAGATGTTGCTCACTGTTATGTTTTATTAAATAGTTTAGAAGTTCAACCTTAAGTATATTGTTCTTATAATCCATATCATAAATTATGAATATCTTAGTACTTCGTTCAAGTTGGAGCCAACTTTATGTTATTTATTGGAATGCACTTGAACAAACTTTGACATTCAGATAGAAGATTATTAAGGAATGAACATTTGTTGTATAAAAGACACATGGATATATGTAATAGATGGATTTGTGATAAGGTAAACAAGCATTTTTCAACATGCATTTCCATTTATCTTAGCAAAGTAGTACTCATTATATTCTTTTCTATATGATCAGATTAAGGAGCTTGCTGGACATAACAATGTCTCTAGTAAGCTAACATGGCTCACACTGGGGCCTAGGGAGCAAATATTATTGTGTCAGGGATATGTAATAAACGGTCTCTATTTTCATACAAAAAAATGCAGAGAAAACCTGACAAAATAGTGGTGTTTTAGTTGAAGCAATAACTCTTTGTAGGTTTAATGCAAAAGATCAATCACAACAATCTAGGGAGGTCACTTATTATGGAGTCTTATGAGATATCATAATTCTTGATTATCATACATTTCATGTGCCTATTTTTAAATGTGATTGGGCTAATATTGTCAATGGTGTCAAGAAAGAAGAAGGATTTGCATTAGTCAATCTTCATGAGGGGCAATCTCAATTTGATAAAGATCCATTTATTCTTACATCACAAGCAAGGCAAGTTTTCTATTATAGAGAAAATGACATATCAAACTGGTATCTCATTTTGAGAACTCTTTCAAGAGGTTTTCATGAGTTACAAGCATATGAGGAAAGTATAAACTTGACACACGAGCCTATGAACATGTCTACATTTGGAGATGAAAACATGGAACACTGTGCTAGGATTGACCTAAATGACACTATTTTGTGAATAATGTATACATTAAGTTCTATACTATAACTGATTGAATTTTTTCTTGAGTTACAGTCTGAGTTTATATGTTTGGATTGTGTTTTAAATCCTACTTTTTAATTATGTGATAGTTATTTATTGCATATAAAGTAATTAGTTAATTCCTTTTCATTTTTTATCAACAAACATATTATATCTTCTATAGCCACTATAATAAAAAAAGAATTTAGAAGTTGGTGAAGTAAGTATTTTGCTTTCAGTGATATTCATAATGATTCATTTTTGGTCAAGTTATGTTAATATTATAAGACAAATAATTTTATATATATAAATGCATTTTTTTCAAGTCACACCTTCTTATTGGACATTCACCTCCACAACCATCACTGCTGCTACTATTTTTCTTCTTTTCCTCACAACTACTATTCTTCTTTTTTAGTATAAGATATCTACTCTTCATTCACATTTTTAACTTTCATCTCTTTCACGTTCATGACTTATTATGTTTATTGATTACTATTATAGCTTTTGGTTTAAGATTAATAAACAATATAAAATTACTATTATTAGCAGAGTAATGCTTGATACACAATATCATACCAGGTGCGGCATCTGTAGTTGGTTGATCATCAAAGGTTTCATTTGCTTGGGACAAGGTGTTCATCTTTCTGGGGCTATACCAAGGTGGGTCTACTTTTGTAGTTATTGTAAATATAAGAAGATCTCTTACATAAATAATTATACAATGAAGCAGTATAGAATATTTTATGCAATTGATGAGCTTCTAAATATGAATTTCTGATTGAAACTTAAAATTATAAAACCATCAAGCCTATTACATTGTAATTGGATGTTATCTTCAATCTATCTATGTCTTGGTTTTCTAATGAGTCACACTTATTGTTACAAAACGTAATAATCTTTGGAACTCAATATCTAATATTTATTACGGTTAGCCTATTATTTATTATAGTTAGCATGTGACACCCCGGCTCCCAGTGTCCGTCTTTGTCTCTGTTGCGACTATCCGTCACTTGGGCCGCGCGCGGAGACGGCGCACGCCCGTTCGTTCGTTCGGCGAGGGACGCCAGGTCACCCGTTCGTTCACCGAGAGCCGGAGGCCACGTGGTTCGATTTCTTTTCTTTCTCAGTCTCATGTTTCATACCTTTCTTTTAAACAGGTTATAAGTCAACACTAGAATGTACAATGACTTCAAAATAATGGTTTCTTTCAGTAGACATAAAATTCATTAAAAATATATGCAGCGAAATTCAATTTGTTCATAAATCCATGGTAATTTCACATTTGGCCAAATGAAACGCTTTTCAGCGGAATAACATTTCAAATCCATTTTCAAAACATGGAATGAAAATAAAACATTGCCCAAGGGGCCTAAGTTTCAAAATATTTGATTTACATGTGAAATAGTTCAAAACAAAAGATGGCACATGCCCAGTTCCATTTAAACACAAAACATTATTTACAACAAAATTGGTACAACGATAAACTTAATTGAAACTGAACAAAAACTGTAACAACCTCCCAGTGAAGCCACCACCCAAAAATAATACCACGTGTGTTGGCCTACTCCTACGGTGTCAATGATCACCTGTAATAGAAAATAGGGTGAGCTCGAGAGCTCAGTGGATCATCCCTATACATCGCTAGCATTATACAAACCAGAGTACAAAACATGCAATCACTTCCATTACATTAGGCATTTCACACAATTTATTGTTTTGTCATTATCTAAGATCGAAAGAGTCTATAACCCTCAGTGTCCCCTGTGTGGTCCGAGAGCGAATCTGAGGGTAATGCCCGAGGGCCGGTTACATTCGGGACCACAATCAAAGGATGGAATTCCGCAGTGACTCTCCGTCTGAAGATACTATCAACTGTCGCAGTCAGCTCGGGTAGGGACACCCACGATGACACCCTAAGGCCGGTCACCATGCCAGTACGTGGATTCATTAGTCTTAATTTAATGTTCTTTAGTCATACATGTCATTCCAAGTCATATGTGATCATCAATGTATCATTCAAAGTAAATCAACTAGAGGTGTTCAGCCATTCATGTAAATCATCACATTGAAATCTCTATCTAGCATGTTATGACACAAACAACCATGCATCAAGACATACACCAAATCAACCCAACCAAAGTCAATCAAGCAAGTCCTAGCATGCTCCTAAACAAATCTTAATCTAACAGACATCATGTTTAGCATTCAAAATTTGGATAAGGCTAGGGAGTAAGAAAATCACACCCACATTGTACTCTTCAACGTTACTCTTTGTTCCTCGTCGTGCATGCCTTAGGTTATCAATCTATAGGTTTTTAAACAATGAAAATGTGTGAATCTAAGGCATTCATGGCCCAACCAAAACCCTAAGGTTTGTGTTCTTGGCACATGTGTTTCAAATACACCCAAAATCAGTACAAAACAAAGGAAAACTAGTGCATGTCGCATTACCGCGGCAATGCAAAAGCATTGCCGCGGTCGCCGTCGGCGACACGTGCTTAACACCTTAACACTTGGTCATTAGGTCTAAATCACACATTAACTCAAGGAAAACATACTACATTTGAGAAAAATGATTTAGAAAGCTAGGGAAACAAGATCTCAAGGGGTTTTCGAGATTTACCTTAGCACAAAGCCTTTTCCAAGCTTGCTTCAACTCGAATCCACCCTTGTTGATGTTGCTCTTGGAGAATCTGAGCTTGAAGACGGTAGAAAATGGTTTGAAGGAGCTCAAACCACCCTTAGAACCCAATAGAACACTTAAAAAAATGAAGCAAACAAGTTAGGAGAGAGCTAGAGGAAGAAATAAGCGATTTGCGGTGAAAAAATCCAGATCTAGGGTTTTTTGCGCACGTTTGTTTATATAGAATTCGACGAATGATCGCGGTAATTATAGCATGACCGCGGTCACTGTGTGATTACCGCGGTCGACAGTCCAGTGTACTCTGCTCCTTTCTAGGCTTTTTCACGTGATGACTGTAGTTACCCAGATACGGACAGCGGTCACCAGTGTGCCTTTCCCTGCTTGTTTTAGGGTTTCTATCGCGATGACCGCGGTCACTGTGAGACGGACCGCGGTCACCAGAATGATGCATTTCCTTCATTTTTTTTGGGTTTCTCATGCAATGACCGCGGTCACTATAGGCTTACCGCGGTCACCAGAATGTAATTTCTGGTGTTCAGTGTCTTTATTCACCATTTCTCGTGCTTCTCTGATTCGCATCATTCTTATACTAATTTATACTTATAATACATGGTTTCCAGGTAGTTTTGGCCATTTTGATTCTTTTACTATGCTTGTCGTTCCACTTTCGCCATTCACTAGCGACGTGGACGTCTCATAAACTTTTAGGGTATTACATAGCAATATTTTGAAATATTTCATAGTTTCTACTAAAAATTAATTGGTACCATTTAAACATCCTATGTTAAGGTGAAAGAGATAATGTTGACATGTGCCCTCTTGATTGTAATGTTGTTCCAATATGAATACCACCCTTAATGATGTATTACCCTCAAAATTACATACTCAAATCAATGGCACAATAACTATTGTTTTATTTACTAATTTGACTCTAATATATCTAGTCACACACACCAACATAAGAAAAAGGCTAATAGAGCTTCTTGTCTATGGGAGGGAAAGTACAGCGCAATTCTTGAGCTAATAGGCTAACCTCAAAGGAAAGTACAGTGCAATACTTTAGCTCTTATTCTTATTTTTTAAAAATTAATCTAATTAAGTTCATTTTTTTATGTAGATATATATATATATATATATATATATATATATATATATATAAAGATTGGAACAATGGAAAACTTGAGTTTATATGCTTGGATTTTGTATCAAGATAAGATGTAATGATCCTTCAAGAAGAATTTTTGCTTATAGAACTTTTTATTTTTATTTATTAGGATTAATAACGACAAGTAGTGTAAATAATAATTACACTTTTTTATGGATTGTATATTTGTTTGGCACTATGAAATTTATTATTCTTAAGTGAAACTAAATGGGGCATTTGAAATGTTAGGACAAATGTTTAATAATGTTCACTTCATATTATGAATTTACAGATATAGGTAAATATATGCAATATATATTGTAGTAAAATGTTAAAAAAATTGACACATATGACAACATCCAGTTTTTTGTTGCAAGACACATGATAAAACAATGTGCAGACAATTGTTGTTGAAATACTAGAGCTTTCACAATGGGCACATGCATGTTGTTAAGTAATGGAACTACAACGACAACTACTTGACAGTTGTTGAAAGGTTAAAAGGTTAGGGTTTCCACAACGTTTGCCTATTGTTATAGCACGTCTACAAACAGGTATGATGATCGTTGTCGAATATTTGTTAAAAGATTGAAGCATTTAACAATGTGTGAATGCTGTTGTAACCTCAATTTTTAGATCGATACATAATGCATTACAACAACAGGCTCATGACCGTTGCTAAAGGTTAGGGTTTCCGCAATGTGTGTCTATTTTAATAACATTTCTACGACAACAGACATAGTGACTATTGTCAAATGTCTTAAAAAATTGAATCATTTAACAATGGGCGAACATTGTTGTAACATCATTCTTAGACCGATACATAATGTTTTACAACAACAGGCTCGTGACCATTGTTAAAAATAGTCGACCATTTAACAACACCCTGATTGACAACATCACCATGAATGTTGTCGTATGAGTATAATAACAAACATTGCATGTTGTTGTAGGTGCCATTTCTTGTAGTGATACCTTGTTCGAAAATTTGTCTTGGGAATATCCTCTTCTCTAATCCTCAATTGATGATACTCCGATCTCAAATCAATCTTTGAAAAATATCTAGCTCCAATTAGCTGATCAAACAAATTATCAATTCGAGGAAGTGGATATTTATTTTTTTTATAGTCACCCTATTTAGCTAACAATACTCTACACATAGTCGTCGACTCCCATCTTTCATCTTCACAAAAAACATAGGTGCTCCCCAGGGTGACATACTTGGGGTAATAAACCCTTTGTTCACAATTCTTTAAGTTGCACCTTAAGTTCTTGCAATTCCCTTGGTGTCACGCGATAAGGTGGAATAGAGATAGGTTTAGTTCCAAGCATCAACTCAATAATAAAATCAATTTCCCTTCCTGGAGGTATCCCATGTAAATCAACAAGAAATACATCTAGATATTCATTTACCATAGGAATTTTTGATAACTGAATCCCTTGCTCCTTTTCATCCACTGTCTTTATGACAACTAACCATTGTGCTTCCTCATCAGTAATTAATCGACTTCGAGTAGGAGTTCTCAAGGCATCTATGACTCAGTATACAAAAGAAGGTTGTCTTGGAATCTGAAAAACTACTCTCTTGGCAAAACAATCAAGATAAGCATGATAAACTGCAAGCCTATCCATACTTAGTATGGCATCAAACTCCAAGAACTCTAGCATCCTTAAATCAACACACATTTCATATCCTTCATATTTAACAACACATTTTTTGCATATCATATTAGAATAAATCCTTTCTCTAGCAGCTGTACTCAATATCAAGGGTGTACTAGTTCTAATAGGAGTAAGTTTCAATTGATCTATCATGCTACCGGAAATAAATAATAATGTGGATCCATGATATCCTTGCTTCCTGCTCTTTAGATCTACTCATCCATAAAAGAAAAGAATCATATTAAATAACATCAACAACTTTATAATTCAAATTTAGCTATCCAAACAAACCAACATAATAATATATAAGTCTATTCCTCTTCCTAAGGTTTGTAAACAAAAGGCTCATAAACCTAAGTCACTAATACCAACAAGGCAATGACTGGGGTTATCGTGATGATACTGTCTGTATTTTGACACACTGGACAAACTTCGAACGCGTAGTGGGTTTTGTTCCACATAAGAACTTATTGCCGTCGCCTTGGTGAGCACATCATCGTAATGAAACACTCACCCCACACTTATTAGCCTAGGAACACTCCAGTACATAGCGAATGTGCTAATACCCTCGAAGTGGCTCTGATACAACTATTGTTATTACGAATCACAAGCTCTGATACCATTATTGTTGTGACCCCTTCTCAAATGACGTCATGATCGGCACATAATTTCCAAACATGTTAGAACCCTAACATGTCAGAAAACCCAGCAAGCCTTCCCAACCAAATCACCCAATTTCCTGAAAATTTTAACACAGTCTCCTCTAAAAATATAACTGTCACCAATTTCAAATCACTTGATAATCACAATAAATATACAAAATCAGATATTTCTTCATCTAGATAACTATACATCCACAAAATGTATAATTTGTTTTGATGATACATCTAGATAATAAAACATTTAAATACATATCCCAAAATAGTAATCTGACTAATTATTATAATTTTCACATACTATTAACTTCAAAAAAATCTAATGATGATATCATATCTTCCCTTTCCCTTTCTTGTCAAAATTCGGAGAAAATGATTGAGAGTGGAGTGAGCAAACAATAAGCTTAGTAAATAATCTAACTTATGGTATTATACAATCATCATATGTATAAAAACATGCAAGGCAAAAACAAATTTTAAATCACCTGCAAATGAGATAAAAATAACATACATGCGTAATGTAATGTGTGAACATGCATTCAATTTCAATAACATGCAATCTTTATAAAAACATGACCCATCTCCCTCCTTCCAGATAGCAAAGCAAATCTGCTCCTCATCGCGCAAACGAAGAGTGCACCAGACCTCTCGTTATCCAATTATCTATTTATTTCTATCTCATTTATCTCATGCCACGAATGCACAAACCAAGATTACCACAATGGTCAAGCTTATGAGTTTGTTCCTTAAGATTATGACTAATAGAAATGTTGTCATGTGAACAACCTACTTAAGCATGTAATTGACATGCTATCTTGCATCAAAATCATTTTATGGAATTCAAATAAGTATGAAATGCGATATATATCATTCTATTTAATAAAAATCAACAGTTGTAATTTAATACTAATGTCAAATATAACACCATAAGTAAAGATTACTCAAAAAATTACTATCCAATCAGTTCCTAATATCCAAAAACAATCTATCTCCACAGCACCAATCAAATCTTGTCATCACAAATCATTTCATGCATTAAATCAAATTGAACTCATTTGAATTTATTTTATAACTCATTTTTCATGTATTTATAGCTCATATTTGACCTAATATACACATTTCTTCTCATGTATAGGTGCATAGTAACTTGAATATACTCAATAATCTTTAAGATTATTTTTCTGCTCATATAATATATTTTTATAGTAAAAAATATAAAAAATAAGCTTTTTAATTATATTTTTACTAAAATTTTAATTTTTGGTAAATAACCCTATTGGTCAATCGCTCACCAAAATTCCTATTGATATCCAAAATTTATGAATTTAGTATCGATGGTTATGGATTTTCATTGTTTACATTTCGATGGCCTCCAATTAAACTTTTATTGGGGTTTAACACTATCAAAAGTCCATCCAAATGTTATAAAACTTTGAGTATTTATTTCGAAATATACAAGATAAACAAACAAAAACTTACTACATATCTAGAATCTACACATCACTAGGAGTGTTTGGTATAATTTTTACTGAGTTTTACTCATAGTAGGTGGATACCCCATTTTTGGGTATTACTATAAATGTAATACCCCAAAATTTTGTCAAATAATTTAAAATAAATAAACTAAGTTAAGTAAATTAATTTCAAAGAGTTTAAGAAAATTTTTGGTGCAAATTGTGGGTTGGCACATAAAAAATATAATATATTGGAGATATAATAAAAAAATTAAGCAAATAAGACCTTAATTTAATAATTAAATGAAAATTAAGGTTTAGTAGAATTAATTATGAAATTTAAGGAGTTGCTTAAGAAATAAATAGAAGTAAAGTATATACACATATTGGCTAATATGTGTATGAATAAGGTGTGTGTTAATACTACATATTATGAGAATATGTACATAGGAAAATTTATAAAATCAAATAAAAATGTAGTGTACATGTATTTATTAAAAATAAATAAAGCATTATGTAAATATTAGTGTATAATTACATAAATTATTATCTGAAAATGAAATATGAAATAAATTAAAATACATGAAAATAAAAAAATGTAGATTATTTAATTATTAGCATTAAAAATATTAAGGAAATAGAAAAATATCAAATAAATGCAATATTAAATAATTAGAAAGGGAAAAATATTGACAAATCATCAAAATAGAAAGGAATAGACAAGAAAATCAAGTTTTTATCAATTAAGAAGTGTCTAATTGGTAAAATACGGACAAAAACATTATTAGAAAGCAATTTGGTAATTAGAAACTGCATCTAATGGTCCAAAACAAATCTGTAAAATCCAACGAATGAGATTGAGGCCCAAAACAGTGCCCAGGAGCACCGAATCACTGAAATCCAACGGTCCAGAATCAATCCATCTGATCTATGGTCCGATTGTGTTTCGTTGATCACGAAAGTACAGTAATCGAGGAAAATCCAACGACCAAAATCTGTAATCTCGTTCTGATGATCATCGCGTGTTGCAATCGAGGTTCATCCTACGGCGAATATTGAAGGCGCAAAACGTTAATCATGAACGAGATCTGCACACGAAACTCGAGGACGATCTGGGCAATCCAACGACTCAAAATGCAGGCGCAAAATTGTGATCACGAACGTGCTGCGCTCGAGGTTGATCTGATGGTCCAGATCAAAACTATTTTTGTTGATCGCGATGTGCGTGTCTCAAAGACGATCCGACCGTCCAGATCGAAGCCGTGTTTGATAAATCGCGAATCGGTGCGTCACTCGAGGAAGATTGGAGCGTTGAGATTTGAGGCTACGATAGATCCGAGATCTACGTGTGAAATCCGAGGAAAATCTAACGGTCAAGATTTCATCCAATCGATCGGAGTCTGCTGCTGCGATCGAGAACGATCTGACGGTCAGGATTGTTTGCTCTGAAAATAATAACCAAAAATTCGAATTAAATCAATTAAAATACTTTAAAAATCCAAAAAATCAATTTCTAAATTCCCAAAAATTTCCAAAAAAATTTCTTCCTAATCTCATATGCTTGGGGGGCACAAAATTTTGAAGAATTGGCAAGTTTCCCACAAGATGACACCCCAAACTTGCCATTCTCTACCCTTTTGAACTCTATATCAACACCCCCCATGCTCACAATTCATCTCATCCCAATTCAAGGGCATACTAGTCCCTCTTGAATCTCTCTAGCCTTGTTCTTGGCAATCCCCTTAGTTCTTGAGTGATCTTGAACTATTCTTGAGTGTTCTTGAGTGTTCTTGAGAATTCTTGAGTGTTTAGAAGTCTTGAAGCAACGAAACTCTGCCAGATTTCAGAGGCGTACAGAAGAGATGCATTTAAGGTGGAAGTGACTTCTAACTTCTACTTCTTTATTTTAATTTGAATAAGTCTTGCATGTGTGATGATGTTTTGAAGATGATTGATTGAATGTATGTTTTAAAATGCATGCTTTATTTATTTGATGTGCCATGAACATACATATTATGCATGTTTAAAAATTAAGAATATTGATGCATGTTATACATGAATTTATCCATGAATAAATATTTATTGATTCATGTTTTGTATATGTTGCATCGATGGTTTAATCCGATATTGCGTGTTTTATCACTAAGAAAAGACTAAATAATGATTCAATCCACATACCGACGCGGGGATAGACGTCATAGTGTGTGTTCCACCCCCCGACCTGGCTCGTCGGTTTACCGTTGACGATTTTGAACTGGGTTTCCAAGAGTGATCCCACTTGATAGATATGAGGTTTGAGTTTCCAAGAGTGATTCTCTCTCCCAACGATGTGGAACACAGAGATTAACCTCTTTCGGTTCGAATGTCAACCATAAACAAGAAATTGTTTGAATCGCCTAATGTACAAAAGTTTTTAATATGCTTGGTTTGTTTGAATTAAAATAATGAATTAAATGTTAGAAAGATCCACTGAGCTATGTACTCACCCCTTCCTTCTATTTTTCAAGTAATTGAATCACATGAAGACCATGAATATTAGTTAGGCTTTTTTTTTAAAAAAAAGGTTTCTAATTTTTATGTAAGGGTATGTTGCCCAAGTTTTAAGACTTTCGCTATAATAACTTTTTTTTTTCAAATTATGTACTCAATTTTATTTAATTAATTGAGTTTATGAATTTCAGTTATTTCTTTTACTATTGCCTTATTTAATTCTTAAATTTAAGTTATGTTCTGTTAAATACAATCAAGGCATGAAATAATTGAAATAGAAAGTCAAGTGTGGGTCACTTGTAAAGTAACACCGGCCCGGCCCGCCGTTTGGTTTAGCCACTGTTAAGAGAACGGAGGGCCTGTCCAATGCTTAAAGATGCGGGGGTTGGGGTGTTACAATAAAACACCCCCTAAAGTAAAAATTATACCCCTAAGATTATAGTACAAGGTTTAATTAGCATTTTAGTAATTAGAATCAGAGAAAATTACTAACTGATACGTCAAATTCGACGAACTATCCGACTTTCCCTTCTTTTCCCCTTTACGCTTCTGTCTATGCGTTTCTAGATATGGGCACCGAAATAAGGAAGAAAATGAAATCGTCCAAATAGCCACCGCCTGATTTTGTTCATATAACTGAAAATAATTCCCTTTCTACCCGAGTTTAGAAAATTAATTCCTTAAACATTAAACTTATATAACTTATTCCCAAGTTTACCTTTACTTTAATTTCATTTCTTAACCATATACATTATATTATTTAATTTCATAACCATATACCTTATATAATTTAATTCTATAATTACCTTTTTTTAATTCCATAACCATATATCCTTATATAAATTAATTCTATAACAACATACCTTATATAAATTATTTTCATTTTTACCATAAACCATATATATACTTATGTTTTTCTTTATTTTTATTTTTATTTTTTTTTTGTATGGTGCCAACAACACCACCCAAACCCAAACCCAAACCCTAAATCCTAAACCCTAAACCCAAATATATATATATATATATATATATATATATATATATATATATATATATATATATATATATATATATATTGTATTTGTTCTTTTCTTTTCTTTTTTTTCTCAATTACTCACCACATACCCAATTTGTACAAATACATTAATTTTTTTTTCTTTTATCCATTTCACACCATATAATAAGGCAAATAAAATCAAATATATTTACTAATATAATTATCCATTATATTTAATTATAACTTATTACAATATACTTTCTTATTTTCCATTAATTTATCCACACCATTAATCTATATTTACACCCCTTATTTATAATAATATTATTAATAATAGGAACAACAATAATAATAATAACACTATTATTATTATTATTATTAAATTATCTAAATTTATTTATTTAAATATTTTTTTCACGTGACATTATTTATACATATACGTATGTGTATAATACATGCTTATACACTAATACATCATGTCAACATATCATGAAAATTAAAGTTGTTACACATAGCATCAAAAAATTGTTTAATTGCATCTATGTCAAAATAAAATGAAGGTTTATGTCCCTTGAATGATTATTTTTCTTGAAGTATGTTATTATACTCATTGTTGGTGCGAAAAGTTGCATCACAACATTCAAAATTAAAACTTTGTATTTGAGGATTGAGACTAAAATACATAATATCTTATTTTTGAGTTGCAAATTCTACTATTATATCGGTTCTACAATTTCTAATATTAGTAAAAAGTATTCTATTAAAAAACATATTCGACAAGAACATAGAACCTCTAACAACATGTTTTACTCTCCATTTAGCTAAAACCATAAAAGATCTTACAACAATAAGAAAAATAACTTTTCTTCATCTTCATTTTAAAAATCTCTATAAGTTTTTTCCTTTCGTGGCATCCAATTGTAGTAGCACGTCTGCATTGAAAGAAATGAAGATTTTCATCGCTTAAATGATTATTTTTCTTTAAGTTTGTTCTTATACTTGTTAGTGCAAAAATTACATAATGATATTCAAAACTAAACCTTTTTATTCAATAATTAAAGTTAAAATGTACAATATCTTATTTTTAAGTTGCAAAACTTTATTGATATATTAATTCAATTGTAAAACACTTTGCCATTCCTAATCCTTTATTAATCCAAAAATTGTATAATTTTTAAAATACTCTTTTGAATTTTTTAACCATTTTCCACAGTGTCAGGCATCTCTAAGGGGGATGTCACATATTCTTTTTCTTTCCTTTTACCTTTCCATTTCAAGGCCACTCATTTTATAATTCTTTATTAAGTTTTGAAAGTCCTCTTTTGTCAAAGGAAACAAAAAAAAAAAAAAAATCATAACATTAATTTTTCTCAAAATATAGGCATAAACATGAATCTCTTAAATTTTACAATCAGATACTTGGATTACAATTTCAAAATCAATAAAGTTTGTGTAAACAAGATGGGTCCATCTATCATTGCTCATCATATCTACCCCTTCTTCTTAGGGCACATGAATGCATCAATGACATTGCTCAAGGGATACAGTTCCAAAAGTACATTTTCAATTCCAAAAGAAATAATAGAGAAACAAAAGGTTGAATTTCTATGGCAGTGGCTCCACAGCCAAAATTGTTACCTGCATACGAAAAGTAGAAGGGATGAGCTCTATCAGCCTAGTTGGTCTATCTCCTAACTAATCAAGTATACACATATAATAATTATAAAAAATTGCAACATATTAGATGTTTCAAACAACATTTTTGTTTGTCAGTTAATACTAGTAGGATGGCCTATCCTTTGTGGTCCGTGCACCTAAAGTGTCTCATAGGCAACACCATACAATTGTTATTAGACTACACCTATGGTTTTCATCTCATATGATGTCCTAATCAATCACCAGATGCACTAATGACACCATGTTGTCATCACCCTAACAATTAGATTCTTATCTTATTAGTATTTATTATATGTGGTCAATGACAACGTGCACAAACCAATATGTTTCCTTATTAATGATCTTAACATGCCAATATACATCTATCCATATTCTTTAAACATGTTATTGTGTGTATTTCTGAGTTGTTCATCACATAAACCATGGAACATAATCAATATCTTCGTTATACAAACATGCGTCACAAAAATCATGTTGTTCATATATTTTCCTCATGAATTATATGCATCATATCAAACAATTACATTAGAAAACTCAACGTACCTCATGCAATTCATACCATCTAACACATCCATCAATCAAGGCACATTAGACATCCTCCTTTGACATTTTATCATAGTCATCATGTAGAAACCAAATTAGCAATCGGATAGAAAGTTCAAATCCCATCTTAGTCCAATTTAATGTGCATCCGATGAGTTTCACTCCAAGGTTGGTTTTTCTCTAGTTTCACCAAAGTGCACACAACCATCATTCTTTAGAGTGTATGTTGTACATCAAACCATCATCTTTTATTTGTGTTTTTGTGTGTGATTTAATGCTCAAATTCCTTTCTAAAATTCACTTTTAGACCCCGCTCTCCCCCCCCCCCAAAAAAAAAGAAAACATAAACATTTGAAACACCCCAATTCCTAATACTTTTAATTGGTTTTATCCACAAGGCAAGCTAGGCCGATGTTACATTACAAGTACTGTAACACAACAATCCCTGAGACTTTCAATTAGAGATAATCACAAAGCGATTCGGGGTCTAGTTATAATTTAGAAGTACACAACTTACATAACATTTTATTTCAATTATCCCAAGTCTTATTAATTCATAATGAGCACATAACCTAAATAATTTAATTTTAATTTAATAAGACTATTACAAGGGGATAAAAGGAATGCTCCAATTCTTTATTTATTCAATAAAATAAAGAAGTACATACTTGAATTTTTAAATAATAAAAGAGTACATAACTCAAATTAAAAACTAAATTTAGTAGATGTATTAATTTAAACAATCAAAATTTGGGCAACATGCCCTTACATATAAATTCTCAAATTTAAAACCCTATCTAATTTCAATAGCCTTCATGATTTAATTTCTTGAAAAATATGAAAGAAAGGGGTGAGCACATAGCTCATTGGATCATTCTATAAACAACTAAATACTAATTCAAATCAAAAGCATATCCAAATTCAAACACTTACATATATCTTTGGTTGTTGTTGACGTTAAAACTAAAAGCGGTTCTAATCCCTTGATGTTCTTATCAAAATACCTCTCTTTGAGTGGAAAGAAAACTCATCTTGTCATATTCCATTGGAATAAGGATCTCATGTCCATATTTCAGGTACTTTGGTTTATACCCATCCACACTCAGTGATGAGACCCATATACACTAAGTATATGTAAAGAACATCCATAGCATCACTTAAATTACTATGGCAGTACGTGGTTCATAAACTTCAAAGTCTTAAACTTAATTCTCACATATTCATGAATCAAAAATCAAAATAATAAAATTAAGAATAAAACATTTAAAAAGCATGTAAACAATACATAGCATGTTTCCTAATTCAAATCAAACCTAAGGATGGAAACTAGGCATATCATGGTATCATGAATACTTCAAACAAGCATAAATTATAAACTGAATTTAAATCATGATTAAACATGTTGAAAGTTGAAACTAAATGTGCTAAACTGAAAATAAAAGATACATGAACATGTTAGAAATCCAAACTAGAAACGTAGATGTGTAGGAAATCCCATCCACCCTACGAAGCGTTTTCTCAAAAATTTAGTAGAGGTTCCTTTCTTCTTTGCACTTCAAGAATAGCCACCAACTTGAAGAATGTAAAAGTAATCTAAAATCCTAACTTCTTACTGAAAATTACTCAAGAACACAAGAGAGTGAGAAGGGTTTATCAAGAAGGAGGCTTAGAACAATCTAAGAGGAAATCTCAACTTTTTCTTTGAGATGAAGAAGAAGTGAATGCAAGGAGGTTTACATAAATTTCCAAGAGGCTAGGGGGGATGTCTTGGGTAGCTTGGGCAGCTCACAAATTGAGCATCTTTCCATAAGCCAAAGGGGATGGCTTGCATGTTTTGGGCAAGTGTGCTCACTAGGGTTTCCTAATTGTGTGCGCACATAATATTTGGATCTTTCTTTGTTTCCCTTATGTGTGTGAGCACAAATCAGGTTTAGAATAAGTTCTAAATAACTTAGGGCATCCATTTTAGATTGGATTTTGTGCTCATGATGTGTTTCCTAATTAATTCCTTTGCTTGGGTACCACACATGCATCTATAGGAAACATTTCATTTATGGCGTCATGGTGTGTGTACACTAGGATTTTTGGGTTCTTTTGTTTCTATGGTTGAGGTTTACAAATCAACAACCAAATTTGATCAATTTTGTGTAACAAAACATTTCTAAGTGTGTTTGATTCACTTGTGGCGTCACACATACATGCATGGAAGAATTCTATTTTTGGTGCCAAGGCATTTGAGCAAAGCTAATGCTTCCTAATTCCCACCCTTGGGACTTCATGCTAGCAAAGGCTTTTTGAGTGTACCATGTCCTACTTGGTGGACACAAGATCATTGTCTTAGGGAAACACTTTAATTTAGCTTGTTTTGAGTGGTGCACAAGATAAGGTCAATTGGGACATTTTACCATGGAATCTCACAAGATAATGGCACCACCCTTGGTCTTTATTTCTGAAATTTCTATTTTTGTTTGTGTGAGCATCAAGGGGACAATTAGATTTTTGAGAGTGCACCATTCAAGTTTTAGAAATTTCTCTTTGTCACATGTGTGCAAACACACACACACATGCAAGGGCCAGTTTGGGGTGTATGGAATATGGGTACACGTGATCATTTGTGGGTGTATATGAGATCAATGTTTATTGTTCCTAAACACCCTAGGATGTCTCATGGGCATACATGATCATTCCCTTGGCACATAGGATCATTTTTAACTGAGACGTCCCATGTAATTGGGTAGAATGTGGTGCACATGTTCACCCATGATCATGTCATGTTTACATCCTTACCCATGCATTTTTGGGTCCACATGAATTTAATAAAAATTCATTTTTTATAATTGGCTAGGGATTAAGGCCTTTATCATATATTTTTGAGTTCACATAAAAATGATAAAAATTTCAAACTCTCATTTGACTAGGGTGATCCTCATTTTCTTTCCTAATTCAGACTCCATTGAAGGGTATTTATTAGGTAAATGAAACCCCAACTTTAAGCAAATGAAATGATTTTCTGATATATTGTTCAGTTGATTAGTTTATGTCATATCATCCCATTTTAGATCATTGTGGGTCCTTGAGGCTCACTAAATGAAGATTTTGGACTAGCTAAATTTATCACTGAAACAAACTTGGTCTCATTTCTCACGCAAATTCACCCAATTGGAATTTCATTATTTTATTTCATTTGGTACAAAAATTTTCAGGGTACTACACATCATACTCGTGGAAAGGTAACACTTTAAGGTTGGCAGTTATTAGTTTATCTCCAAATCTCAACTTACATGTACAAGTTTTCCAAGTAGTCATTGTAATTCCTATGAGAGTGGATACATGCAATGGTTCTGGCGGTGTGGATGTCAGTAGTTGTAATATCATAACTAGTTCTTTTGACACATACGACTTAGTGGCACTCGAATCAAACAAGATCTTAACAGCAACATTATACAGTAGAAATGTACCTTCACAAGTCGGTGTTTGTTCTACTTGTCTATCCTTAATAACAAACACTAAGGCCTGATTCTATCTGCCTTGTTGTTGTTGCTAGGGTTGCCTCTATTGTGGCTACTACCGTCCAAATCCACCTTGGTTCTTGACCTAACCATTATTCTTCCCTTGGATCTGTCTTTGTGGTTTCTAGTTTTGACATTCTTTGGCAAGATGTCCCTACTGCCCACAATTGTAACATGTTCGTTTTCTCCAAGCCTGCTGCTTGTCAACTATAATAACTTGAATTCTCTGTACTCAAACGAATGAAATTTATCATCAATTCAATGGAATTTGGGTGCCAAATGAAATCGGGTTCATTTCAGGGGAAAAATTTAGGAAGTTCCAAAACTCTCATTTTGTGACTGTTAGGGACTTAAAACAACTTTAAATGAAGTATGGTGACATAAACCAATAATGGGACAAAATATTCAAAAATTATAACAAATGGTCAAGGTTAGGGTTTTCATTTACCAAATGCCCTTCAAGGGGTCCAAATTAGAGAGAATTGTCATTTAGGGTACTTCGGGGGATTGAAATGATTCAAAATGAAACAGAATGACATAAACTAACAAAATGAATGAAATATCCAAAAATTAGAATAATTGGCCAAGATTTGGATTTTCATTTGCCTAGTGACCACAATGGGTCTTAAATAAGGAAAGTTTATGAAGGAAAATTACTTAGGGCCAAACCATACCTTAAAATGTGCATTAGGTTCATGTGATTCCAAAACTATAGGATATAAATCATAATTCCATGTAAATAAGGAGATATTAATTTTTATTTGATTTTTGCGAACCCATGAAGTCATGGCCACTCCCACTTGATTATGTACACCTACAACCACTTAAGCCAAAATTGGCCCAACCACGTACATCTGTGTGTGCACACATGTGAACAACCATATTTAGATAGTTTCTTGAAACCAAGATGAACATATTTGACTATTATATAGTGTCCCCTCAAATTTGATATTATACACCCATGCTTGATGTCCATGAAATAAGAAAATGGGAAAGTATTCCTTATGTGTTTGTGTGCTGAGCAAGCAAGGAAACCAAAAAGGAAAGTTGCCATGAGCACATAGGGGACGTTCCATTTGAGTTAGCATATGATTTAAACCTCTTTTGTGTTCACACATAGTTAGGAAACAAGATTATACTCATATCTTTTGAATTAGAAAGCTATAGTGGTCCAACTTGCCAACCATGAGCACACTTGCCCTCTTTATGCAAACCATCCCCTTTATGTATAAAAACTTGCCCAAATTTTTGTTTGCTACCCAAGCTGTGCAAGGCTACCCTAGGACATTATGCTCTCATGAACATCTATATAAACCCCTTTTGCTCACTTTCATCTCATCTGAAAGCGAAGAGTTGACACTTCCCTCTGTGTTTGTTGTTGCCCTCTTTTCCTGGCATCTCTTCTCGTTTTTCTTTTCTCTCTTGTGTGAGAAGTTCTAATTTTAGTCTTATAGTGAGTTCTTTTCAGTGATTTTTCTGGTGTGTGAAAGTGATAGGTGTTAGGGGGGAAGCTTTGTTGAAATTTTTGAAGGAACCACTAATAAGGTGGAGGGGATTTCTAAAACTCCTTTACTACTTCAAGTCTATAGTATATTCATGTTTGTTTTTAGTTTTCAGCATGTTTATGTTTTAGTTTGAAACATGTTTGATCAAGTTTTATTTTCAATTTAACATGTTTTCATGTTTTAATTCATACATGATAGCATAATATGTTTAGAAACCATGCTTAGGCTTATTTTTGAATTTTTAAGCATGCCATGTATGTTTCCATATTCTCTTGATTATTTAAATTTTGATATTAATTATTATGATCTTGTTTCATATTTATTTGAAATTAAATATGAGAAAGTAAAGATAAAAACCACGTACCATCATAGTAGTCTAAGTGATGCTATGGGTGTTCATTGCATATACTTAGTGTACATGAGTAACATCACTAAGTGTGGATATGTTTTAAAAATACTTGGAATGTGGACATGTGATCCTTATTTCCAAAGGAATGTGACATTCAATCCCAGAATAAGAGTATTTTAATGAAGAATATCAAGGGATTAAAAACCCATTTTGGTCAAATATATAACGCTAACAAGATATTGTTTGAAATGCTCAATACTTGTAAGTGATTGAGATTGGATGCACTTTTGATTTGAATTAGTAAATTAGTAGTTTGAGATTGGCTATGTTCTCATCCCTTCCTTTTATTTATCAAGAATTGGAAATGCACGATCAAGCTTGCTAAGGGATTATAAACTCTATTTTTCAAAAGTTTCTATATAAGGGCATATTGCCCAAATTTTGAATAAAGACTTCCGCTGAATTTTTGTTTTAAAGTTTAGAGTTATGTACTCTTTCTTTTGATTATATGAATTCAAAAATGTATTTCTTTATTTTATAAATAAAGAGTTTGAAGTTTTCTTTTATTCACTTGTATTTTCTTGTTGAATTTTAAACTCAATGGAAGTGTATTTATGAGTATTTCAATAAGTGTTAGAATAAAGGAATTGAGATACAATTTGTGTACTTGTAAATGTAACATAGGATCCAACCCGCCTTGTGGTTGAGCTTAAACCTGTCTCTTAGGAGTTGGGGTGTTACATCAACTTTGCCCTAGGTTTGCTGCCTTTGAGGCTAATTCCTATTCAGCTTCTTTTGGTCCCCTTAGAACTCTTTGCAATTTTTTGGCCTCTTGCCCTTGTTTCTCAACTTCTACTTGAAGTTGACCTTTTGTTTTGTTAGTAGTGCTTTCTCAATTATTCCTCTGTAAGTCCTTGACCCATTAGGTTCACCACTCTGCGAATCTAAATCTTCAAGCCTTCTATAAAACGACAGGCCTTCATTTTCAGTGAGCTTGGACTCATACTCAAATATAGTAATGTCTTTCTAAGTCAACCTAATGAACTCAGACTCCATCTAAACTTGTGTAGCTTCTAAAAAGAATTTTTCATAAAACACCTCTCTGAATTCTTCCCAGTTCATATGTCCCAATTCATATGTCATACATCAGTGTTTGGATCTGCCTTCAGCATCTGCCATCAACTCTTAGTTGATCCCTTAAATTGATTTGTGGCAAGTGCAACTCTGCGGGCTCCTATAGCCCTAGCACATCTAGGTGCTCGTCTACCAGTGATCTGTAGCTATACTGTCAAAGTACCGACAAATTGGGAAGTGCAGCGTTTCTGTAACTCAATCAACATCGCTCTCTGTTCCTTGTCCACAATTTCTTCCAGTGCCCTCTGATGGATTGGGACCTTTGCCATGGGTGTTAATTGTTGTACTATTATCTGCTCTTGAGGTGGGGCCTGTATCTATAGCTTTGGTCCATTTGTGTTTGCATCTATGGCAATGACAATACTCTCATGATCTGCTCAGTGACCCATCTAGTAATTTCATCTCAAAACTTTGAAGCTAACACAACCCTAACCTAAGCCTCAGTCTTGTTAACCTGTGCCCTTTGCCTCTGGGGTTTAATCTCATTAGACGCAGTAACTTTCGTAGCATGCCTCTTGGATCTGACCATTTGTCTACAACCAAAGATTTATTAAGTCATCATAAAGTGATCGAAGAAATCCCATGTATATACTTAGAACATTTATTTCTATCGTACTAGTATGACTCTAGATTCATGTCTCTAAGTTCTGGTTTGTTCAGTGGCCTATAGGTTTATGCTTCTAAGTCCACAATGAAATTTTCATTTTTGGGTCGAAGATTTGCTCTCAAAGTTTAAAAATATTCATAACATATACATTGAAATATTCCACATAGGCAAGGCATGCAAGCAAACAATCATGCATCCAATCAGGCATACATTACAAACAACATGCTAGCATAGAAAGATTCCAATTTTCCACCCATGTCTCTGAGTTCGAGCATTTCATATTACTCTTGTCCATCGACATAGGATTCCACCTAGAGATTTCACTACACCCAAAAAATTTTGCAAGTGTTTTGATATCCAAGGCTTCTCAAGCCCCATTACACTTGACCGACTAATACTAGCCAAGCATAGGGAAACGAGTTCGTCCAAAGCCATTGATCACTCACTAAACATGGTCCATCATTCCCCGAGTCCAGGATTCCTCCATGTCTCCAAATTCCTATGCATCTCATACCACATAGAAACCAAGGATCAGGATCCTTCTGTCTCATTTTCAAACCAATCAAGTGTTTTGTTTCACACGTTATCTGTAATACCCGAAATTTTCAAATGCGTACAAATCGAAAATGGATTTTTAAAAATTATTAAACAAACATAAAAATATGTAAAACCATGTTTTAAATGCTTGTATTAATGTTTGTTAACAAAATAAAATAGTATCATGTATTAGAATTTGGAAAAAAATCTTGGAGAAAATGTTAAAAAAATTTTGTGTACTGGCAACCTAGCTCATTGGCGACCGAGGTCATCAGCTACTGCGGTCATCAAATGAGAAATTCGAAAAAAAACTAGGTCACATGGGTGACTGTGGTCCGAAAGGTGTCGACCGCGGTCTATAAAGGGACGACCGTGGTCCATAAAGTAAAGACCGCGGTCCACAAAGAAAATATGTCCGATGACCGAGGTCCGTTTGGCTCCGATCGTGGTCTATGTGCAATCTATATATACATTTCAAGCTCTAAATTCCTCATTTCGCACTAAAACGATTTGGGATTCGGAGGAGACTACTTGAGGGCTATTGGAAGGTGAGTTCTTTGATTTCCTTTGTGTTTTTCTTTAAGTTTTGATCTCATCTAGAGTAGTTATCAATGGTTAGTAAATCAATGATGGAGATCTGTTTGAGAACTTGTGTTGTGGGTTTAGTGGATAGAAACCAAGCAAAACGTGGGGAGTTGTTCTTCATTTCTTATGTGTATGTGTGTTGGACACTAGTGTGGATGATTTGTGATGGTTGTTTAGTTGTGGAATTGAAGGGGTTGATTTCATTGAAACAAAATCCCATTTTTAAGGCTTGAATCAAGGGGTTTCGGTGAATAAACAATGTAAGCAACCATTCCTTAGCTGGTTTTTTTGTTTAAATGATTTTTGGGTGTCCAATACACTAGATTTAAGTGTTAAACTGAAACGGAAATCACTAGTATGGCGTACACATGTGAAATCCCACTATTGGGTGAGAAATTGTGTGTAGACCGTGGTTCACACAGGATAGACCGCGATTAATGGACTTGGATGTTGTTTTTGGAGTGTTTTGTGTACACTCTAAAGCACTGATTGATACCCCACCCCTAGGGTCGGGTTAGATGTGTATTAAAGGCCCAAAGTAATGTATCATTACCATCTAATGATGCAAATTGATGGTATTGGACTGTTTTACAAGGGGCGACGATCCAGCAGCGTTTCGGCGTGTACACTGGGGTTTACTATCTCTTCCTTACTCTTTAGGATACGGAATGTGATTCATGTTTAAATTCTTGTACTTAGTACCATGCTAGGAATGTATGCCTTGGGTGGAATGATTGATATGATATCCTGATGACTGGTTACTCGCTTTCTAATACTAGGATATTGTGCTTAGCTTGGTGTTTGTTTGCTCTCTTTGCTTTGGTTAGCATTTTGAATAAGCATGTCTATATGTTGCATGGAATGAAAATTATGATTGTAAAACTAAAGAATATTAAAGGTTTATTAAGAACTCCACATACTGGGGCGATGGATGGGCACTGGTACATCATGTAGATGTTATCCGGTTGTGACCAAGATGTCATCCCGGGTATCCCCCAACTAGGCCAAACTGCGAGCGGCCGTATGGGACCCTCGAATTTGAAAAGTCATGAGGATTTTTCCCTTGGTTTCAGTATCTTCTTAGGTCGTGGTTTCAGAGGTAGACTTCTATTTTATAAAGATGTCGTGCCTGATTGTGTTCACGACCACAATCGGGATACCGAGGGTGGTTCACTCTTTCGGTTAATTCCTAATATCAGATGGTAAATTCCTGATATTAAAGTGCAACGGATAAACTGACTAAGTGTTTGAAATGCCCCTAATGATTTGAAACTGTTTGCATGTTTCGTATGCTTCTTTGTATAATGCTATTGATGTGTAGGGGAGATCCACTAGGCTTTTGAGCTCATCCCATTTTTATTTTACAGGTACTCATGAGCCCAACGCTCAGTGAGGATGCAGACCAGAGACTGGAGGATGTATAGAGAGAGAGAGAGATATTTTGTGCTAAACTGTCTCTCTGTTTTGTACAGTTTTTACGATGTATATTTTCGATTTGGACTGGAGGGTCATGTATCATACTTTTGTATATGTACTTACAGGACTGTTTTACCATCTTAAACATTGTTTTTATTTTGATTGATAAACTGATGATTTTTTTTAGATATTGTATGTTAAACAGTGTTCAATGATTTTGAAAGATTTGATCCGAAAAGTGCTTCCGCTACTATTATCTTGATTTCCAGTATGAATATGATTTTGAACATCCGGTGAATTTGATTTGAAATTACTTGCTTAGTAAAGCATGAATGAAATGATTATTTGAAATTAAGAAATGATTTAAACCTCATGTATAGAGGTTTGTGGAAAGATGATGATGATTGTCGCATGCCCGGTGCCTTGGTAGACCACGCGCCAAGCTTGGAGCCGCGTGACGCCCAAATACAGGGCCTTAGATTGACAGATATGATGTCCGGCTCAGTGGTCGGGGTGTGACCAAGTTTGGTATCAGAGCTCAGTGTTTGACAACACTGGGCATGACTGGATTTTTCCCGGCCAAGTAATGCCAGATTGAACTATTTTTATAATAATGTTATTGAAATGAAAAGAAAAATTTCACCGGATTGATTTTCACTGGAAATAGTTTTGAATGACTTAGATTTTGAAAAGTGAATAAAAGCCATCCACTAGTAACTATGTGGCTAGAAGTTTAGAAAAGATTTAGGTGATGTCGGGTGCTCAAGTGACCATTCGCAGACGGATTTGAGTACGGGTAGTAGCCCTATAGATAGAGTTCTACTCCATGCGAGGGATGCGCTTCCATTGGATAATAGCCTTGTAGGTGGTGGCTTTACTCCCTATGAGTGATGCGCTTCCTTTGGATAGTAGCCCTATAGGCCGAGTTTCACTCTTTGCGAGTGTTGCACTACTTTGGAAAGGATCCGGGAAACTTGAGACCGAGGGCATCACATAGAAGTGAGAGTGAGTCAGATTGGTGACTCAACCGTTGAGTCAACAAATCAAGTCCTATAACCCTAGGTTTAGGGAAGACCGGGAGATGTCTTGAAGACAGTGGATCTTAATAAAAGCTTTTAGGACATAAGCTAGAGACTTATAATGTAAAAACGCACACTTCTTTTGGTCATGACTTTCAGGAGGATCTTATATCCTTTAGTCTCTATGTGGTATGGGACGCATAGGGATTTGGGGGTATGGAGGAATCCTGGACTTGAAGAATGACAGACCATGTATGGAGAGTGATTGATTCTTGGGCAGAACATGTACGCACTATATTCTACCGGTATGGGACTGTCGCGTATAGTGGGTCTTGCATCTGTTTTAAGGAGCAAGACACTTGGGAGATTGTGATGGATGATAAACGAACTCTTTGGAAGAACTTGCACGCACTATATTCTACTGGTATGGGGTGGTCGCGTACGGTGGGTCTTGCGTCATCCTTAGAAACTAGGATTTGGCATAAATATATAATAGCTGTAATGGAACATGGATTCCATTATGCCAGCGTGCATTGTTTGGTTGATAGTTTGGTGTTTGCTTTGGATATATGTGATATCACTATTTTGAGTATTGACATACAAATTCCTATACCGAGAACTAAATGAAATGCTGTCAACTTAGAAGCATAAAACCCTAGGCCATCGAAACATATCGGGAACCTAGAGACATGAACTCAGAGTCACAGTAGCACGATGAACGCAAAGGGCATAGGTGAGTTGAAATGAATGACTATTAACACAAGTCATGGTATCCAGCTTAAAGTAGAAATGCAGTAATATTCATTTAAATTATTGAATTTTCTGCTATATTATGATTACACTGTTGGATACTAAAAGTGTGTTTTTGACTTGAAGATAATGTCGAGAGTTAGAGGACGAGGCAGACCCCATAGGGGTAGGTCCAGGGGTGAGGCTACTAAGGAGCCAGTACAAACAGAGGAGGGTGTTACCAGATCGGCTGCTCCAGCTGCCATTACGGTGTCACCAGATGTACTCTCAGACATGATTCAGAGAGTAGTAAATCGGGCAGTGGACAGGGCCATGACAAGCCGGTACCCGACAGAGTCTTCTCAGCCTCCCATACGACCTCCAGTACCTGCACAGACATCTACACCATCGTCCTTACCTGATGAGGCAGTGATCTCAGTAAAAGTAGCCCTTGAGAGTCCAACACAGACGACTAGCAAGTCTACCAGTTATGATAAAGAGCAGAAGGACCTAGCTATAGAGTTTTAGAAGTTGTGTCCTAGCCAGTTTGAGGGACAGGCAGATCCTATTGCAGCAGATAGATGGTTCATAGAGATGTATAAGCATCTGATGCTGCTAGGAGTGATTGGACAGAGGAGAATAGCTTTGGCAGTACATCAGATCGTGGGACCAGCCTACCACTGGAAGAGGATGATAGTAGCAGATCCAACCATTGATGAGACAATGATGACCTGGGATGAGTTCCAGACACTGTTTTATGATACCTTTTTCTTGTTAGCACGGAGGTCCTAGATATGATCAGATTTTATCAGGTTGACACAGAGGACATTAACTGTAACAGAGTATGAGCACAAGTTCACAGAGCTATCGAGATTTTGCCTAGAGATGGTAGTAGATGAGTTATTGAAGATGGAGAAGTTTATAGAGGGTTTGAGGATGAAGATTAGGAGAATGATCACGCTTTTGAGACTGACTACTTTCAAAGAGGCGGTTGTACGGGCCCAACATGCAGTGAGAGACATAGAGTTTGGGCAGTCACTCAAGAGTAGACAGAAGAGACCATATTCAGGTCAGACATCTGAAGCCCCGTAGCAAAGGAGAGACTGACGGCGACCATCTAGAACACCTACTGCTAGTGGTCAGGCCCAAACTTCAGGGCAGTAGCAGCAGACCGGATCAGGTCAGATTAGCATCGAGCAGAGGGAGCAGGCGAGGAAGTTAGGGCTGTGTTTCTCGTGTGGCCAGCAGAGACATATGGCTAAAGATTGCCCTACCAGAGATCCAACACTAGCATAGCAACAGTCAGGGCTGGGACAGAGTAGTCAGTCGTAGCAGAGGCAGACACAATCCCAGACGAGACAGAGAGAGTAGGCCAGACTATATGCAGCAAAGGCCTAAACAGCCCCAACTCTTGCGGTTGATGGTATGTTTTTGTTGTTTGGTGTTGTTGTGCATGTCTTGTTTGATTCTGGTGCGGTCTTTCATTTCAGAAGATTTGGTGAGTAAATTGAGACTTTTCACGAGCCCATTGGCAGTACCATTGGATGTTGCCACGCCGATAGGAGAGACACTAAGTTCATGGAAGTATTGTGGAGTTGAGTTCAGATTTGGAGACCAGCTGATTCCCGCTGATCTCTGTTTGCTCCGTTTCAATGGCTACGACGTGATATTGGGAATGGACTAGTTGACCCAATATCAGGCACATATTGATTGCCAGAGGAGGATAGTCACTATATAGTTGCCATCAAGAGATACATTAAGGATCGATGGGGATATTCGGAGACTGCTTAGGAGTCCTATACTTGCTTTGTTGTATGCCATTCAGCGGAAGGGATACTTCAGGCAGCTAGCGGATGAAGATGCAGAGGGAACCACAGATATTCACAGTATTTTTGTGATACAGGATTATATAGATGTTATCCCAGAGGATCTACCTGGACTTCCACCTCACAGACAGGTAGAGTTTAAGATTGAGTTGCATCCCAGCACTAATCCCATTGCGATTCCACCCTATAGGATGGCACCTATGGAGTTGATAGAGTTGAAGACTCAGTTGGACGAGATCTTGGCGAAGGGATTCATTAGACAGAGTGAGTCGCCATAAGAAGCTCCAGTCCTATTTGTGAGGAAGAAAGATGGTTCCATGAGGCTATGCATAGACTACCGGAAGCTAAACAATGTTACTATTCAGTAGTGCACAATACTTCTCCAAGATAGATCTGAGGTCAGGGTATCATCAGCTGAAGATCCGGGAGTCTGACATACGGAAGACAACCTTCAGGACGCGATATGGCCACTCTGAGTTCACGGCCATGCCATTTGGTTTGACTAATGCTCAAGCCGTGTTTATGGACCTGATGAACATAATTTTAAGTCATTTTCTTGACCAGTTTGTAGTAGTATTTGTTGATGACATTCTGGTATATTCCCGATCAGAGACTAAGCACACACAACACTTACGGACTGTTATGGAAACACTGAGGCAGAATAAATTATATGCCAAGTTTAACCAGTGTGATTTTTGGATGAAGCAGGTTAAGTTTCTTGGCCACATGGTCTCAGCACAAGGAATAGCAGTAGACCTAGAGAAGGTGCGAGTAGTATCCGACTGGCAGCAACCCACTACAGTGACAGAGATCAGGAGTTTTCTTGGGTTGGCTGGGTACTACCGTAGGTTTATTAAAGACTTCTCGAAATTGGCGGGTCTAATGACTAAGCTAACTAGAAAGGATGAAAAATTCATTTGGAGTGAGCTGTGTGAGCAATCCTTTTAGGAGCTTAAGCAGAGGTTGATTACAACACTGGTACTCAGCACACCTATCCCTGGTGTGAGGTGTACCTTGTGCACTGATGCATCCCTTAGTGGATTGGGTGCAGTGCTGATGTAGCAAGGACAGCCAGTGGCTTATGCTTTACGGCAGCTGAAGCCACATGAGCTGAATTATCCTATGCACTATCTGGAGCTTGCAGCTATTGTGTTCGCGCTAAAGATATGGAGGCACTATTTATATGGTGAGAGTTTTGATCTCTACTCAGACCATAAGAGCCTCAGGTATATATACACTCAGAAGGAACTGAACCTTCGGCAGAGAAGGTGGATTGAGTTCCTTAGTGACTATGATTTTCAGCTGCACTATCATCCCGGCAGGTTGAATGTAGTTGCCGATGCTCTTAGTAGGAAGTTGAGCAGGAGGGATGAAGTGGGTCAGATGTATAGCTGATTAGTGACTATAATCTGGGTGTAGCTACAGATGATACACAGGCATATCTGTACGCAGTGACTTGCCAGCCAGACATCTTACGCCAGATCAGAGATGAACAGAAATCTGATGTATGGATTACAAGACTAATAGAGGGCGTCAAGGAGGGCAAACACACTGATTTTCGCCTTGACAGAGAGGGTGCGCTAAGATTAGGGAACCGACTATGTGTTTCTAGTTCTGGACAAGCCAAAGGAACCCTAATGGATGAGGCACACTTGAGTAAGTACACTATGCATCCAAGGGGCGACAAGATGTACCAGAACTTGAAGAAAACTTTTTGGTGGAGAGGCATGAAGAGGGATATTGCTAGATATGTCTCCTGGTGTCTGACTTGTCAGCAAGTCAAGGCTGAGCACAGGAAACCATCGGGTTTATTACAACCACTTCCGATTCATGAATGGAAGCGGGACAATATAGCGATGGATTTTGTTAGCGGCTTGCCGATAAGTCATAAGGGGGAAGACACCGTTTGGGTCATAGTAGACCGACTGACTAAGGTGGCACATTTTCTACCTATTCGGTCTATTGATGCAGTAAGTAAGCTGGGAGAGCTTTATGTGCGAGAGATTGTGCGATTGCATGGTGTTCGCAGTACCATAGTGTCAGACAGAGACTCCAGATTCACGTCTCAATTCTGGTAGAGTCTGCAGAAGGAATTGTGGAGCAAATTGACCATGAACACAACCTTTCATCCACAGACAGATGAGCATTCAGAGAAGGTCATACAAATATTGGAGGATATGCTAAGAGCATGTGCTCTAGACTTCAGAGGAAATTGGAGTAAGCATCTACATCTTGTCGAATTTGCATAAAATAACAGTTACCAGGCAAGCCTCAAGATGGCTCAATATGAGGCACTGTACGGCAGACCCTGTAGATCACCATCCTGTTGGGCAGAGTTGGAAGACTAGGTACTCAATGGACCCGAGTTAATTGAGGAGATGAGTTTGCAGGTGAAGCAAATCCAAAGGAGATTAGTTACAGCACAGAGCAAGCATAAGAGCTATGCGGACAAGGGGAGAAGACCTCTAGAGTTCTAGACCGGTGATCAGGTATTTTTGAAGATCAGCCCATAGAAGGGAATTAAACGGTTTGAAGTGAAGGGGAAGTTATTGCCTCGCTACATCGGTCCTTTTGAGATTGTTAGCCCGGTTGGTGTCTGTGCTTATGAGTTGGATTTGCCGAATAGATTGTCCTTAGTACATAATGTGTTCCACGTTTCGATGCTCTGGAAGTACGAACGAGACCTATCTCATGTTTTACATCTGGACGAGATCGTACTTTGAGATGATGCTACTTACGAAGAGCGAGCAGTGCATATACTTGATCGTAAGGTGCAGAGTCTCAAGACTAAGGACATTTCTTTAGTCAAAGTCTTGTGGAGGCATCAAAACTTGGAGGAAGCGACTTGAGAGCTTGAGAGTGAGATGCAGAAGAAGCACCCAGATCTCTTTGCCAAGACAGATTGATTGGACACATTGCTCAGGTACTTCTCATTTAAATTTCGAGGACAAAATTTCTTTTAAGGGGGGTAGATTGTAATACCCTAAATTTTCAAATGCGTACAAATTGAAAATGGATTTTTAAAAATTATGAAACAAATGTAAAAATATGTGAAACCATGTTTTAAATGCTTGTATTAATGTTTGATAACAAAATAAAATAGTATCATGTATTACAATTTGGAGAAAATCTTGAAAAAAATTTTGTGTACTGGCGACCTAGGTCATTGGCGACCGAGGTCATCAGCGACCGCGGTCATCAGATGAGAAATCCGAAAAAAAAAACTAGGTTACATGGGTGACTGCGGTTTGTAAGGTGTCGACCGCGGTCCATAAAGGAATGACTATGGTCCATAAAGTAAAGATTGCGGTCCACAAAGAAAATATGTCCGATGATCGAGGTTTGTTTGGCTCCGACCGCGGTCCGTGTGCGATCTATAGATACATTTCAAGCTCTAAATTCCTCATTTCGCACTAAAATGATTTGGGATTCGAAGGAGACGACTTGAGGGTGATCGGAAGGTGAATTCTTTGATTTCCTTTGAGTTTTTCTTTTAAGATTTGATCTCATCTAGAGTAGTTATCAATGGTTAGTAAATCAAAATGATGGAGATCCGTTTGAGAGCTTGTGTTGTGGGTTTAGTGGCTAGAAACCAAGCAAAATGTGGGGAGCTATTTTTCATTTCTTGTGTGTGTGTGTGTTGGACACTAGTGTGGATGATTTGTGATGGTTGTTTTGTTGTGGAATTTAAGGGGTTGATTTCATTGAAACAAATTCCCACTTTTAAGGTTTGAATCAAGGGGTTTTTGTGAATAAACAATGTAAGCAACCATTCCTTAGCTGGTTTTTATGTTTAAATAATTTTTGGGTGTCCAATACACTAGATTTAAGTGTTAAACTTAAATGGAAATCACTAGTATGGCGTACACATGTGAAATCCCACTATTGGGTGAGAAATTGTGTGTAGACCGTGGTTCACACAAGATCGATCGTGGTTAATGGACTTGGATGTTGTTTTTGGAGTGTTTTGTGTACACTCTAAAGCACTGATTAATACTAGACCCCTAGGGTCGGGTTAGATGTGTATTAAAGGCCCAAAGTAATGTATCATTACCATCTAATGATGCAGATTGAGATTATTGGACTGCTATGTGAGGGTGACGATCCAGCAGCGTTTCGACGTGTATAGGTGGGGTTGACTATCTCTTCCTCACTCTTTAGTATTGTGCGGATGTAGGATACGGAATATGATTCATGTTTAAACTCCTGTACTTAGTACCATGCTAGGAATGTATGCCTTGGGTGGAATGATTGATATGATATCCTGATGACTGGTTACTCGCTTTCTAGTACTAGGATATTGTGATTAGCTTGG